>MU665947.1:5446-42432 GCA_026770625.1 Nicotiana glauca
CATTTTCGGTGATTTCAGAGCTGCGTTGGGAGACTTGAGGTACGCATCTGCCGCGTCCGCAGATCCGAGGAGTCTCCTTCTACTCCTCCTCATAAATAGTAGTTTCATTTCTTTGTTTCGGTTGTATAGACATTTCTGGATGATAGAGCCATAGTTTATGGCCTTTAGCCTGTGTTGCCCGTGAGTTTCCGGGTCTTGGAGGTCGTTTCAGTGTTTTTAGTTGAAGTGTATGTGCCAGGCGGCACTTATTACATTTTTCTTATATTATTAGTATTAGTCTTATTGCTTTCGTAAAGGTGGTTAAAAATTTCGCAATGTGTTAGGCTTACCTAGTCGCGAAGACTGGGTGCCGTCATGACAGGTTCACGATTGGTGAACTAGGGTCGTGACAAAGACATATCCCGCAGGCACATCTGGGATGATCTTGCTAGAGATTTCGTCAGGTAGTTCCAGTACAACATTGATATTACTCCAGATAGGAACTCATTGACAAACTTGAAGAAGAAATCCTTGGAAAGCTTCCGAGAGTACGCAGTTAAATGGCGTGAGCAGGCATCCAGGGTAATGCCTCAAATGGATGAGGTTGAAATGGTCACAGTTTTCCTCTAAGTCCAAGAAGCCAACTACTTCCAAAATATGGTGTCTTTAATGGGTAAACCATTTGCTGAAGCCATCAAGATTGGCAAAATGGTTGAAAATGGGTTGAAAACGGGTCGAATTCTGAGGCAATATGCTATAAGAGCTACCTCCCAAGCCATCCAGGGTGGGTCTAGAGGAGTAGAGAAGGGCAAGAAAAAGGAAGAAACATCAATGACAGCATCGGGTGCAAGAAAACACTGTACCCCCAGATCCCTTTTCTCAGAAAGAACCCCGCAACATTATTACCCCACCAGGATCTGGCCTATTCTCCTCAGCCATACAAGGTCATGAATGCTCAACCTTATGTTCGGCCACAACAACAAGCCAACCGAAACCAAGCCCCATGTCCTAGAAACCAACCTCCTTACCAAAACCGCTACAATCCCCGACCTCCACAAAACAACTTTCGCACCTGGGAGCCACCAAGGAAAACAAACTTCACACCAATTGGCGCGTCCTATTCTAGCCTATTCCCAAAATTGGTCCAAATGGGCTTGTTGCAACCCGTACCCCGAATAGGCAAAACCCAAAATCACCCTCTTACCAACATGGCACTCGGTGCGCTTATCACTCAGGGGGTAAGGGGCATGATACAGAAAGTTGCTGGACTTTGAAGAGGGATATGGAAGACTTGATAGAACAAAGGACGATAGTGATAAGGGATGAAGATATTCCCAACGTGACCGACAACCCACTGGCGGCTCACAACAACGGGCCGGTAATCAGAATGATTTGTGAGGATAAGGAGTTTGACCCAGCGTTGAAGTCATCATTGCCATCGCTGATGTAGAAAAGAAACCGAAAGTTGCCCTGAAGCAAGACAAAAGGGAGGAAAAGAATAAAACCACACCTCTGAACTCAGAAAATAAAAATGAAGTTGAAACTGGGGCAACGCTAAGATGATGTTCTCTATGTCCCTCGAGGCCGCAAAGAAAAGCAAATGACATTGAGTCCTCCTAGGAGATTTGAGCTGAATAAGAAAACCCAAATGTATGTGCCCAAGGGAGCTTATGTGATGCGAGGGCCAATTAATCCACCAAGGCTGAGTGAGCCCATGGTTATTGGTCGCGCGCCACAAAAGCCCATGAAAGATCCTGCCGTTGTACCCTGGAATTATAGCAAGTCAGTGGTAATACACAAAGGCAAATATATCTCAGGAGGAGTTCAAGAAAATAACCCACCTGAAAAGTATTTCAATTTGGAAGAGGAGAACAATGCCACTAGAAAGTGCTTCCCATCTAAGAAGCCTGTGAGTGCCGAAGAGGCGGAGGCCTTCTTTCAAAAGATGAAAATGGCAGATTATGAGGTGATCAACCAGCTTCGAAAATCTCCCGAACAAGTCTCCTTGTTATCTCTGTTAATGAACTCCACCGAACATCAAAAGGTATTGATCAAGACCCTTAACGAAGCATATATGCCTACTGAGACCACTGTAGAGCAGTTGGAGAGAATGGCAGAAAGATTTTTTTTGCAGTCAACTAGATCTCTTTCAGCAAAAATGATTTGCCCCCAAAAGGGGCCGCACACAACAAAGCCCTGCACCTGACAGTCAAATGCGAAGGGTACTACCTGAAAAGGGTTATGTTGGACAGAGGCTCTGGGTGGACATTTGCCCACTCTTAACTCTGCAGCGTATGAAAATCAGTACCGAAAGAATCTGATCCAACAATGTCTGTGTACACACCTTCGATGGTATCAAAAGTGACATGAATGGAAAGATTGATCTGATTCTGACCATCGGCCCAGTAGACTTTGAAGTAACCTTCCAGATTCTGGATATGGACACATCCTACAACTTTCTTTTGAGGAGGTTGTGGATTCATGCAGCAGGGGTTGTACCTTCTACTCTCCACCAGATGGTGAAGTTCGCGCACGAGGATCAAGAGATTGTGGTCCATGGGGTAGATGAGCAATCTATTTATCCGGACCCATCAGTCCCGTGTCTTAAAGCAAGAGAGGGTAGTGAGCACATAGTCTATCGGGCTTTTAAGATTGTGGTCGCGGACCAGTGCGAAGAAGGAAACCCTTGCCCCCAACCCTTCCTTTCTAATGCATCCATCATGGTGGCTAAACAGATGATTAGGCACAGCTACAAACCTGGGAAGGGGCTTGGGAAATCATTGCAAGGAATAGCTGAACCTATCACCCTGACCGCCAGTGAAAAGTTCTTTGGGGTAGGCTTTCGACCCACTCCAGCTGATGTAAAATGTGCAGATGATAGAAAGAATGATGGTTGGGTCTTGCCTCAGACAGTGCAGCATCTGTACAGAACATTTGTCAAGCCAAAATACTATGAGGAAGAAGAAGATGAGGCCTTTACGACCGAAGAAATTGAAGAAATTTGTGTGGCAATGAGGAAGATATTGTATGAAACCCATATGGTCCAGCCGGGGGAAGGCTCAAGCACCGCTGAGGTGCTATACATGGGACCTGAGGCAAAATTGCAAAATTGGAAGGCTACGCCATTCCCAATCAGGCGGGAATCCTGGGAGACTTGTCCTGCCACCTTTTCTTCATCGCGAGTTATTCCAGGGTGTAACTCGGATGTTTTCTTTAGTTTCATGTCTTTTAATTTCCAATGTAAACCATGTTATCTTCCAAATTCAATAAAATGAAATCAATATTTAATCATCTATCTTTCTTTATTCCTTCATATTTTGTTATTATTTTATTTCTTCTTTCAGTTCTAATAATGCGGTTTAAATAACATGACATGCTTGCGGACTTCATGCCTAGATCCGAACACGTTGTCTAATTGTGAAATAATGAACCAAGAACCAGAATACGATAAAGAAGAGGCTTTTAGGAAAATAAATTAAGAATTGGAATAATTTGAGAATAAACCTAAGCCAAACTTAAATGATATCGAACTGGTCAATTTGGGTAGTGCTGAAGAAGTCAGGGAAACCAAGATAAGCATTCACACAGATAAGAAGACTCAGGAAGCATTGATCCAGCTCTTGTTTGAATTCAAAGATGTGTTTGCTTGGTCGTATGATGACATGCCAGGACTGAGTGTTGATTTGGTGGTTCATAAGTTGCCAACTTACCCCGATTATCCCCCTGTCCAGCAAAAGCAGAGAAAGTTTAAAACTGACATCAGTGACAAGATCAAAGAAGAAGTCACAAAACAGTTCAAAGTAGGGGTAATCCGAGTAGTTCGGTATACCACATGGCTAGACAATGTAGTTCCAGTGCCAAAAAAAGACGGGAAGACCCGAGTATGTGTAGGTTACAGAGATCTAAACAAGGCAAGTCCCAAAGATAACTTCCTTTTGCCGAACATCCACATCCTTATCGATAGATGCGCCAAACATGAGATACAGTCCTTTGTGGATTGTTACGCAGGATATCACCAGGTGTTGATGGATGAAGAAGATGCAGAAAAGATAGCTTTTACCACACCTTGGGGTACATACTATTATAGAGTCATGTCGTTTGGTCTAAAGAATGTCGGGGCGACCTACATAAGGGCCATGACCACCATTTTTCATGATATGCTGCATCAAGAGATAGAGGTATATGTGGATGACGTGATTGTCAAATCCAAGACTCAAGACGACCACGTTCGGGACTTGAGGAAATTTTTTGAGCAGTTGCACAAATATGATTTGAAGCTGAACCCAGCCAAATGTGCATTTGGGGTTCCATCGGGCAAGCTTTTGGGCTTTATAGTCAGCCGTAGAGGTATTGAGTTAGATCCAACAAAGATAAAATCTATCCGAGATTTGTCTCCTCCAAGAACCAAGAAAGATGTGATGAGCTTGTTTGGCAGATTAAACTATATCAGTCAGTTCATTGCTCAGTTGACATCCACGTGTGAATCCATATTCAAATTACTGAAGAAAGATGTGGTAATCAAGTGGACGGATGAATGTCAAGAAGCCTTTGATAAGATCAAAGAGTATCTGTCCAATCCACCGACCTTGGTCCCACCTGAACCAGGGAGGCCTCTGTTCTTGTACCTGACAGTCTTAGAAAACTCTTTTGGTTGTGTCCTTGGGCAGCATGATGTAACCGGAAAGAAAGAGCAGGCAATCTACTATCTGAATAAAAATTTTACAAGTTATAAAGCTAAGTATACTTTATTGGAAAGAACCTGCTTTGCCTTAACATGGGTTGCTCAGAAGTTGAGACATTATCTACAAGCCTACAGCACTTACCTCATAACCAGGTTGGATCCTTTGAAATACATATTCCAGAAACCAATGCCCACGGGGAGATTAGCAAAATGGTAGATTCTGCTCACTGAATTTGACATAGTCTATGTCACTCGCATGGCAATTAAAGCCGAGGCATTAGCGGATCATTTGGCTGAAAACCCGGTTGATGATGAATACCAACCTTTGAACATTTACTTCCCGGATTAAGAGATAAATTCGGTCGAGGCAATATCCGAGGATACTACTGCTTGGAAAATGTTCTTTGATGGAGCGGTAATCATAAAACGTGTGGGAATTGGGGCAGTTTTGATCTCACCCACTGGTCAGCATTACCCAGCCACAGCCCGGCTCCAGTTTTTCTGCACAAACAATACTGTAGAGTATGAAGCCTACATTTTGGGTATAAACATGGCAGTTGACTAGGACGTCGAAGAGTTGTTGATCATGGGGAACTCGAATCTGATTATCCGACAAGCCCAGGGAGAATGGGAGACCCGAGATGTTAAACTTATCCCTTACCGGCAACATGTGGAAGATCTCAGCAAGCATTTCAAGTCGATAGAGTTCAGGCACATCCCTCGTTGTCACAATGAACTAGCTGATGCACTCGCCACTTTAGCCTCGATGTTGCCCAACCTAGGCAATGCCCATATTGATCCCTTGGAAATCCAAATCAGGGAAAGGCAGGGTTACTGTAATACAGTTAAGGTAGAACCAAATATTCAGCAATGGTATCATGACATCAAAAGATTTCTGAAAACTAAAGAATACCCCGAGCAAGTCAGTGGAGACCAAAAGAGAACCATTAGACGACACGCAAGTGGTTTCTTCTTGAGCGGTGATATCTTGTACAAAAGGACCCCGGATCTCAACTTGTTAAGATGTATTGACGCTGAAGAGGCCGGAAGGATCATGCATGAAGTACACGCAGGAGTGTGCGGACCCCACATGAACGGTATGTTTTGGCAAAGAAAATCCTCTGAGCAGGATATTATTGGATAACCATGGAAAAGACTATTTCAGCTTTGTTCGGAAGTGTCGTCAGTGTCAGGTGCACGGTGATTTAATTCATGCACCACCTACAAAACTACATCCCATGTCAGCACCTTGGCCATTTGTTGCTTGGGGCATGGACGTCATTGGGCCAATCGAGCAAAAAGCCTCAAATGGACACAAATTCATACTGGTCGCCATCGACTATTTCACGAAGTGGGTTGAAGCCATCACTCTCAAATCTGTCACCAAAAAAGCTGTGGTAGATTTCGTGCACTCCAATTTTATCTGCCATTTTGGTATTCCTGCAACTATCATGACAGATAATGCTGCGAACTTGAACAATCGTTTGATGGAGGAGATATGCGAACAATTCAAAATAACACATCGGAACTCTACTGCTTATCAGCCTAAAGCCAATGGTGTCGTCGAAGCAGCAAACAAGAATATCAAGAAGATTTTGAGAAAGATGATTCAGAGCTCCAGGCAGTGGCATGAAAAGTTGACTTTTGCATTATTGGGATATCGCACTACGGTGCGCACATCGGTTAGAGCAACCCCATACCTCTTGGTCTATAGCACTAAAGTTGTAATACCCGCGGAAGTTGAAATCCCCTCTCTCTGGATCATTGTCAAAGTTGAAATTGAAGACAATGAGTGGGTTAAGACCCATCTGGAACAGTTGAAAATGATTGATGAAAAGCGAATGGCTACGGTCTGCCATGGGCAATTGTATTAACAAAGAAAGGCTCGTGCTTACAACAAGAAAATGCAGTCTAGAAATTTCGAAGTGGGACAGATCGTGTTAAGGCGCATTCTTCCCTATTATCAGGAAGCAAAAGGAAAATTTGCTCTTAGTTGGAAAGGCCCATATATCATTAGAAAGATATTTCCAAGAGGGGCATTATACTTGGTAGATGTCGAAGGAAATGATCCCGAAGCAGCTGTGAATGCGGATGTAGTAAAAAGGTACAATGTTTAAGCTTTCCGCAGCGACAACATTATCTTATTGGGATGACGAAGGCTTTTATTCAAGCTACCCAAAACACTATCAACCTTTTGCAAACCCTTTCAGCCAGTAAATCTCTTTTGACTACCCTCTTTGGAATCCGAAAGTGTTATTGAAAAAAAATGATGACGAAAAAAATGAAAAAATAAAAAAATAAAAAAATCATCAAAACAAAAGAAAGAAAAAGAAAACAAAACAAAATAGAAAAACCAAAAAGAAAAAAAATCAAAAAACAATGTTTCCCGAACTACATTCGACTTGATTCCGAAAGGATACGTAGGCAGCCTCTCTCTGGGGTTCAGTCGCGGCAAAAGAAAAAATCCAAAGTCCCCCAAAAGTGAAACTAGGGCAGTTATTATAATGGTTCGGCGGTGATCCCGCCCGAACGGTTCCAAAGTTGTAATTCGATCCAATTCTTTACCCAAACCTTGTTCAAGTCATTCCGATCAATCGGCAAAAGGTTTTGAAATTAGAGAACACAGTTGTTTTGGATCCGATACAATCAGGATGAGAAAAATAAAATGAGAGAGTCTTATTGGTAAAAATCTACGGGCACCGTAAGGCGATGGTGAGTAGAGAAATTGAAAATGAGAGAGCATGGTTAGTGAAAACTTTTAAAGAGCACTATAAGGCGACGGTGAGAAGAGAAATGAGAGAGGTCGATTGGCGAAAACCCGCAAAATGGAACCATCGGTGAAAATGAAGACACCCGTCACCACCATTAAAGTCCTGGCAAGGCTTCTCAGTCTGGAAGTATGGGTCATAATGAGTTTATGAGAAGTTGGGATGGCTGTGTGGATCTGGAATCCAGGCCAAGAAGCATGTCATGTCAATTGAAGTCTGCATGCACCCCAGATAAGTCCTTCCTTCCTCCCCGAAAGGGACACTCTTCTTTAAATTCATTTTCTTGCGTCCTGTTTACTTTTCCTTGAATCCCTTTCGGTCTAACTCTGTTTCCAAAATTAATACAAAGAAAAGGTGGCAAGATTGGTTTTACAGGGTTCCGCCTAACAAAAGCCAAGCCTGAAGAAAAGTACCCAGCCTCAGCGGGTGCATCAAGTTGATCCCGACTGGCCATGATGGCTAATGCTCTAAAATCAAAGTTACGGAAAAGGAAAAAGAAATCCGAAGTCAAAAACCCTTAGAGGCAGAATAAAGTGAAAAGGCCAAAGCCTCATATGGGCGAGCCGTCATGAGAAATCTTGAAAGTTGAGGTCCTCAATTTTTGAGAAAGAGATCAGTCTTCAGAAAAACCGGCAAGCATCAGAGGTTCTCACCAAAGAGTTGGGCCAAGATCAAGTAATCGAAACAAACAAGGCCACAAAACCAACCGCCGTTTCAAACTAACGATTGTTCTTTGTTTGAAAAGTTGAAATAGGAGTAATCCAAGCAACCGTTCAAGAAGCAGGTGCAACCAAAAGGGAAAAGAAATGCGCAAGTACTGAAATAGCTTTGCAGCAAGGAACCAACCAAAAGGGAAGTTTCCTCCAAATTCTTTCCTGCATTTTCTACTTAAAAAATGAAGAATGATGAAAAAAGAAAAAGAGGAAGAAAAAAATTCAAAATCATGGTAGCATAGGGCCCTATTCCCTAGATATCCCCAGCAAAACCCGTAGAGCTCCCTGGCATAACCCAAGGACCTTTTTTCTTTTATCCCGGCATAACTAGTGGACCTCCCAGGCATAACCCAAGGACCCTTTTTTTTTTATCCCGGCATAACCCGTGGACCTCCCTAGCATAACCCAAGGATATTTTTTTTCTTTTATCCCGGCATAACCCGTGGACCTCCCTGGAATAACCCAAGGACCTTTTTCTTTTATCCCGGCATAACCCGTGGACCTACCTGGAATAACCCAAGGATCTTTTTCTTTTTATCCCGGCATAACCCTTGGACCTCCCTGTAATAACCCAAGGACCTTTTTACTTTTATCCCGGCATAACCCGTGGACCTCCCTAGAATAACCCAAGGATATTTTTTATATCCCGGCATAACCCGTGGACCTCCCTGGCATAACCCAAGGACCTTTTTCTTTTATCCCGGCATAACCCGTAGACCTCCCTGGCACAACCCAAGGACCTTTTTCTTTTATCCCAGCATAACCCGTGGACATCCCTGGCATAACCCAAGGATCTTTTTTCTTTTATCCCGTCATAACCCGTGGACCTCCCTGGCATAACCCAAGGACCTTTTTTCTTTTATCCCGGCATAACCCGTGGACCTCTCTAGCATAACCCAAGGACCTTTTTGCTTTTATCCCGGCATAACCCAAGGATCCTTTTTTTTTATCCCGGCATAACCCGTGGATCTCCCTGGCATAACCCAAGGACCTTTTTTCTTTCCTCCCCGGCATAACCCGAGGACACTTTCCTTCTTTTCCGGCATAACCCGGTTATTTTCCCAGCATAACCTGGCATTCGTCCCAATTCAGGACTGCATTCTCTATTCCCAAGGATACACAATCCTGGATTTTATTGCTTTCAATGAAGAATAAGTTCAGACATTTGTCACAAATAACTTACGAAATTTTCCTAGTGAAAAACTGGGGCAAAAAATTTCATTCGTTTGTTTGTTTGGGCATCTGAGCAGGTTTGACTTCGAGGCATAGGATCCAAAATAGCCGAAAGAATAAGCCTCAGTCCAGAATAAAGAAAAGAAGAAAAGAACGAAATTCAAAATGATGAAACAGACAAAGGTGCGGACTGCTCAAGATTTGATTGAAGTCACAAGCCTCGCATGTCCTGTTTTGGTCCAAGAGCTGAAAAAGAACTAGCACATGCAGCTGACGAGCATCAAGATTTAGATTGAAGTCAACAGCAAAGACCAGCTAAGACTCAAGATCAATCTTCAAGAGATTTGTAGATAGGAATCTTGTAACTCTTAGTTGGTAAGCCTAGCTAGCTTAGCTTTTGATTTTCCTTTTGGTATAATAAGGGGGTCAGCAAGCAGTAGCAGCAGCAACAGTGAAATCACAGCTCCCGCTAGTCCCAGCTACAAAAACTTTTAGAACTACATTGACCTGATTCCTTTATACCCAAAGATATGTAGGCAACCTCTGAAGCAAGGTTCGGTCAGATACTTTTCAAAAATGCTTCTCATGGAGTGCCAGGCAGGAAAACATCCCTCATAATTGCTCATTTTATCTTTGCCCGAAAACCCTTCGTGTCTCCGAGCAAAGAGGGGCAGCTGTGAGCACGTGATTTTTGCCTCGTGTGAATTACTCCTACAGAATTCCCAAAATTAGCATTTTTCTTTTAATTATTTGACTTTAGGAATTATTGCATGATTTTGTGTTTGTTTGCATTTTTGTGTGCATGTTTAATTTATTTAATTTATAAAAAAAATACAAAAAAATGTTGAATTGGCATTTAGGGTCCTATTTTATATTTTTAGGTTAATTAGTTAATTAATGTTACAAAAAATGAAAGAAAACAACAAAAATATTTAATTTTCAAATTGTTATAGTTTTATCTTAATTTAAGACTTAACTAATTTTTATAAACTATGAAGGATAATTAGCTTATTTTGGTAAATTAATTTAGTTTTAAGAAGTTAATTTTGGTTTTATTTTAATTTGAAAAGAAAAGGAAAATTGGAAGGAAAAAAAAATAAGCAAGGCTGATTCTTTGGGCAAAATTGCCCCAAACCCTTGCACCCGTCCAAACCCCCAAAACCCGCCCAATCCATTAATTACCCAGTCCAGCACCCCCATGCAAATCCAAACGACGTCGTTTCAATTGATTGCATCTGGACCGTTGATCTCTTTTGATCTAACGGTCTAGAACTGGTTTTCCTTTTAATATATAAGTGTCTAAATGTCTCTACCCCGCTATCTTAGAACCCCAGTCATCTCTCACACCCCTTGAAAGCTCCGCCGAGCTCCGCCCTAAAACAATCGTCCGCCGCCCGCCGGAAATTACCCACGACGGCGGCCGGCGTCCAATTGCCCTGAAATTAACACCATTGATCCTCCTCCGCCTCCTCATCTCAAATCTTCAAACAAATCACCTCAAATCTATCTGAAACCCTTCAAATTTTAGATCAAACGCCAAACCCTAGCACCACCACAGTTTTTCCGGTGGCGGCGCCACCACCAAATGCCACCAAATCAACACCACTGCTTCTCCTCCACCTTCCCATCCCAAATTTCCGCTCCGTTCTTACCAAATCCCCTTGGAATTTCTCGAATATTAAATCAAAACTCAACCCTAAAATCCAAAGTTTTCTAATCTAAGAGTTCTGTGGAAATTTTAGGCTCCCTCTGGTTTTATTCACGTGTTTTGATGAAAAACACGTGATTAATCTTAGAATAAGCCGAGGATTTGAGAATTGGAAGGTTCATCACCACTTTCACTGTCTGAAGCACCTTTTTTTAGGTATTTTTCTTTTTCTTTTATTAGCTTTTCTTCAATTTTTCTTTCTTTTTCTTCTCCTCTTCTTGAATCTTTTTTATTTGTTCCAGAATCATTTGTTCTTGCATGAGTAATTCAGAAGCTTTACCTTAATTAGTTAATTAGTTCGTTTGATTTAATAGCTTATTTAAATCCCTTTATTTTATGATAATTAAACAGTAATTTAGTTTAGATTTTATTTGTAAAAAATTGCTTCAGTACTTGTGATTATTCCATTTTTCAGAGGCTTATAGAATTTGATGGCTCCAATTTTAATTTGGAATTTAAGTTATTTTTGAACCATTTTGCAAAATGTAGCCCGTTTAATTTGGTCTATATCATTGGGTCAAATTAACCCGTTTGGATTTCTGAAGTAATTTCCAGATGTTTAAAGGGTGATTTGGGTAGTTTAAATTTGGGAATCTAGGTGTAACTGCCTAGGCAGCTTCTTAGAAGCTAAAAAACATACTTGCTTGGCAAGCAAGTTAATAATTTAGGGACTAAGCTACAAAAATAAAAATTGCGGAAGATCTAGAGGGCAAAAACTAAACTATCTCTGCTGCCCTATTAGCTTGCCTATAAAGGCATTGGTAGTTGAAGCTCAAGATCAGATTTTAGAAGAGCTAAAAAATCTAAAAATGGCAAAATGACTGAAAATTTCCATAGAAACAATGTTCCATTAAACTTTGGCCTGGAATCCGAAGGTTTTCATTTTCTGAAAGGATTTTGTGCTTTATTTGGGGTTTAAAATGAGTTGAATTTGGTTTTTGAAAGATTGGTTATGAAGTCAGCCTTGGTTACTATTTTAACTGACAGTGATTCTGGATTCTGTGCATCACTTCCTGGGTTTTGAATTGATTTCCTGATTGTTTCCTGTTGCTGGTCTCTGCTACATTGCCATTGTTGATCCTTTATCTCCTAATTCCTTTCTTTACCAGGTACATGTCTCTAAACTTTATCTAGTATGAGATTTAAAATGAAGAAGGAAAAGGAAAAATAGAATTTGAAGCATGTCCTCAGCTTTATTTATGAATTCAATTTGTATTTCCTTTTTGTATGATGTTTTAATAGCTTTGGTTCATTGTATCTTTCAATTAATTTTGGGTGTGGATAATGGAATTTGTACTCCTATGTTAATTTGGGACTGATAAGTTATTACAGTGGAAGGTTCTTTCTAATTACATGGCATTTTTATTCTGTCGAAAGTCAACATTCACCCTTGGTGTAGATTTCGTATTGAACTTGCAAGATGACTAGTGTAATTTGTTATTTAAATGCTATTGTGAGGTTTTGAACGTGGTTGTGCTTTGTTGGAAAATAATGCTTGTTTTGTGATGCATGATAAACACATGTTCAGGATAACTCAATTTGCTTATTAGTTTTATTCAAGATTATTTTTTTCATAGTCAATTAATAGCTTGCAAAATGAAGGTTTAAACCTTGCAAGAGATTTGAGCTTTTGGTCAGTCCATGTTGTGATTAGTATAAAGTTTTTGGGTCTCAGATATCATGTAAAGGCTGCACTGATTTATTGTTTAGTTACTCATAAGCAGTTTTAAGTTGGGGATTGGTATTTTAAACTTTAGATCACTCAATTATTCGATTGGTGCTTAAATAGTTACAATTTCATAAGCAGATCATTAATTCAATCTCTTGCATCTTATGTTTTTGGTTGGTTGGCATGTAGTTGATTTTATATAACTGCTTGATTCCGCAATTTGGGCCTAAGGCTGGCCCAGTTAATGGCGTCCAAATTTTAGATCCGATCTGCAAGTTCTGTGCCCTGGGACGTCGATTCCTCACTAAGAAGTGGGCTCGTTTTGGGCCCAAGCCTGAAGGGCATTTAGAAACAGATTTGTTTAGTTGCTATTGTTGGAGCAGCTTTCCCTTAGACAATTAGTCTATTAATACAATGCCATTAGTTGATAAGTAGGGTCAAACCTTGAGTTAAAAAATGATCAAATCTTTTTTTAAAAATTGATTAGTTGGGCTTTTTAAAAGTAGACTGGAGGTGCGCCGCGCCAAATAAAATCTCAAATGCATGGCCCTCATTTAATTATTTCTATTTTAAAATTCTTAGAATTTGAGGCGTGTCATTTAACAAATTTTCTATGCCCCTCGCAAAGTTAAAAATGCATAGTTGCTTTAGGCACGTATGTTTAATAATATTACCTTCTTAAAACTCGGGTGCACATTTATGTGACCTAAATCCAAGTCTCAACAATATTATATAAAATGTGTTGCGGACCGCGGGTACATTTATGTGACGTGGTTCAAGACATATTTTAAATGACGTTGGTATTTTCTTAAAAAATGAATAAAAACGGTTAAAGGTTTGAAATTGCACCATAGGTTAGAACATGTATAAAAATCAAATAATTAGGCCAGTTATGATAGTTTAAGTGAATGTGCTAGAACCACGGAATCCGGGGGTGCCTAGGTGCTAAGTGAAGATCTTCTCTCAAAAACTCTAAAATCGCCAATGGAAGAGGGGAAAGTGATATAAATGACTTACAACCTATATTAAATGAATCTAACTACTTCAGTAATTTTCGCATTTGCGGTCTCGCATCTGCGAGATATGGGCCGCATATATGAAAACGGACCAAAGAGCTGGGACCGCATCTTCAGTCTCCAGGCTGCATCTGCGGAGCCGCTTCTGCGGCTTTGGAGCCATATCAGTGGTTCCTGGCCTGGGCCGCTTCTGCGATAGGAGGACTGCATCTGCGGTCGCGCACCTGCGGTCCAACAACCGTAGGTGCGGTTATAACAAAAACAGTAGCTTCAGCTCCTTGAAAAATGTTGCACTTCACTCGAGCCTCGTCTGATTGATGCTCGGGGCTCCCGGGCCCCGTCCGAACATACCGACAAGTCTAAAATTACAAGCGGACCTACTCAAACCTTTGGAACACCCGAAATAATGCTAAATCTAGAAATCAACCCCTAAAACCAAATGAATCAAACTTATGAACTTCAAGTTCTTAATATTTCTCCAACGGGCCAAAATGCCCTTAAACTACTCGGACTGACACCAAATTTTATAGGCAAGTCTTAAATGATATTTCGAAGTTGTACTGGGCTTCGGAACCAACATTGTAATGACCCGACCGGTCGTTTTGAGCCCTAGTGCATCGTTCAATAGTCTGATGCCATGAGCAGCTTCATTTCAGGTATTGTGACTTGTTCGCATGGTCAAAATTTAAATTCAAGAAGATCGGAGTTAAATTTAAATGAAAATTCTCATTTGAGAAGCTTAAAGTTGAAAGAATGAAATACGATTGGATTTTTGAGTAAACGACCTCGAAATCGGGATCTGAAGGTTTTAACAGGTTCGTATGATGATATCGGACTTAGTCGTATGCCCGGTTTGGGTTTTAGATAACCCGGGAGCATTTTGGCGCCTATTGTGGAAGTTAGCATTTTGGACAAAATTTCTTAAGTTTGACTCGGAGTGCATTTCAGCGTTATTGATGTTCGTTTGAGATTCTGAGACTGTGAATAGCTCCGTATGGTGATTCTGGAGTTGGGAGCGCGATCGGAAGTGAATTCGGAGGTCCGTAGGTCCTTTTGGAGCAATTTGGCTAAAGTTAGAATTTGAAGGTTTTTGAGAAGTTTGACCGGAGGTTGACTTTTTGATATCGGGGTCGGAATCTGATTCCGAAAGTTGGAGTATATCCGTAATGTCGAATATGATATGTGTGTAAAATTTGAGGTCAATCGGACGTGATTTGATAGGTTTAAGCATCGAAAGTAGAAGTTGGAAAGTTCAAAGTTCATAAAGCTTGAATCGGGGTGTAATTCGATTATTTAGCGTTAATTGATGGGATTTGAAGCCTCGAGCAAGTCCGTAATGTGTTTTGGGACTGGTTTATACGATTGGTTGGGGTCCCGGGGGCCTCGGGTGAATTCCGGGTGGTTAGCGGATCGAAAAGTGGAATTTGGGAAGGCTTGAGATTTGCTGCTTCTATCATAACCGCATCTACGGTTCTTGGACCACAGAAATGGAACCGAAGATGCGGTCAAACGCTTGCAGAAGCGGAAGGGGGCCAGGTCCAAGGAAATCGCAGAAGCGGCCCAGGGACCGCATAAGCGGTTCCGCTTAAGCGGCCCCCAGGCCGCAGAAGCGGTCAGCTTCCTTTTTCCCAAAGCCGCAGAAGCGGTGAAAAGTCACAGAAGCGACATCCGCAGAAGCAGAACTATTTCCGCAGAAGCGGAAGCAGCTGGGGCACTGAGATGTTTTAAGCTCAGGGTTGAGTTCAATTCAACCCCATTTTTCTTCCATTGGGGTCGATGGGGAGCAGCTTGGAGGTGCCATTTTCGTCACTTGTCATGAGGTAAGTAATTTATGCTAGCTTTGAGTTAAATACAAGGTTTATACATGGATTTAGGCAAGGAACTTATAGAAATTTGGGGTTTTGGTGGAAAACCTATGAATTTACATTTCTTCGAATTTGACCACGATTTTGAGTATGGAATTAGGAGAAAATCATATATTTAAGTTCCTAAGGTCATGGGTAACCTTCGTCTTCGAGAAATTTCGGAATCCGGGCACGTAGGCCCGAGGGTATTTTGGTCATTTCACTAAGAGGAGTTGGGAATCTGTGTAATTTGAATTTCTAACAAGTATTTGAGCATGTTCTCACTAGTTTGTCATTAATTGGCCAGTTTTGGTGCATTGTGCGTCGGTTCAAGCCTTCGGAAGAATGTAATATGCCGGTTATGAGTCTTCGGAGAAAATGAGGGAAAAATCCTTAATTATGGTCCTTTAAAATTTCTTAATAATGAAGGAAAAATCCTGGATTTCAAAAGTGTTAAAATGAGATAATTAAGTATTTGAGTTGGCTGGCCTGACGACGGTGTCCGGCGCCATCACGACCCTTAGTGGTTTTAGGGTCATGACAAACATACAAGCCCGATTCCTATAAAATCGATCATTAATCAGTTTCTTTAAATTCTTAAAACTTCATATTAACAATTTCTAATAAAAATTTATTACTCTGGCTAGGAACCTCGGAATTTGATTTCGGGCATAGGCCCAGGTCTAATATTTTCCTACGGACCCTTCGAGAGCGTCAAATCACAAATACGGGTCTGTTCGCTCAAAATGTTGACCAAAGTCAAACTTAGACTTTTAAGAAAATCCTAAGGAATCAAATGGGCATATTTCACTCAAAACTCTTCCAAATCCCGAACCAACCATCCCCGCAAGTCATAAATTAGCTAAAGCAAGCACAGGAAGTTTTATTTAAGGGAACGGGGTTCTAAAAGGCAAAACGACCAGGCGGGTCGTTACATTCTCCACCTCTTAAACAAACGTTCATCCTCAAACGGACATAGAAAAGTACCTGAGCTGCTGAATAAATGGGGATATCTGCTCCGCATGTCCTCCTCGGACTTCCAGGTCGCCTCCTTAACTGGTTGGCCCCTCCACTGGACCTTTATCGCAGAAATATGTTTAGATCTCAACAGGCGATCCTGTCTATCAATAATGGCAACTGGCTTCTCCTCTTAACCCAAGCTCTCATCCAGCTGAATAGTACTAAAGTCTAACATATGGAACAAGTCGGCATGATATTTCCGAAGCATCGACACATGAAAAACTGGATGAACTCCCGATAAGTAAGGGGTAACGCAAGCTCATAGTCAACCTCGCCAACTCTCATCAACACCTGAAAGGGACCAATAAACCTTGGGCTCAACTTGCCCTTCTTCCCGAACCTCATAATGCCCTTCATTGGTGAGACTTTCAAGAGAACCTTCTCGCCAACCATGAATGATACATCACGCGCCTTCTCATTCGTGTAACTCTTCTGTCTGGACTAAGCTGTGCGAAGCCTCTCCTGGATCAACTTTAACTTGTCCAAGGCATCCCGTACCAAATCTATACTGTATAACTTAGCCTCTCCAGGCTCGAACCACCCGATAGCAGAATGACAACAACGACCATATAAAGCCTCGGATGGATCCATCTCTATGCTAGACTGATAGATGTTGTTGTATGCAAACTCTGCCAAGGGCAAGAACTAATCCCACTGCCCTCCAAAGTCAATCACACATGACCTGAGCATGTCCTCCAAAATCTGAATTGTCCGCTCCGACTGCCCATCGGTCTGAGGATGGAATATTGTGCCTACCTCTACACGGGTCCCCAACTCACTCTGAACGGCTCTCCAGAAATGGGAGGTGAACTGAGGGCCCCTGTATGATATTATGGAAACAGGCACACCGTGCAACCGGACTATCTCCCGAATGTAAATCTGAGCATACCTCTCCACTGTATAAGTAGTCGCCACTGGAATAAAGTGAGCCGACTTGGTCAACGTATCCACAATGAGACATACTAAATCAAAGTTCCGCAAGGTCCGCGCTAACCCAACTACGAAATCCATGGTGATGCTCTCCCACTTCCACTCTGGTATAGGCATCGGCTGAAGTAGGCCACCCGACCTCTAGTGTTCATACTTTGACATGCTTACAATTCAAACACTTATCCACATACTCTGCTATGTCCATCTTCATCCTACGCCACCAATAATGTTGCCTCAAATCGCGATACATCTTTGTAGCTACCGGGTGAACAGAATACTACGAACTGTGTTCCTCCTCTTGGATCCTCTCCCTCAGACCATCAACATCAGGGACACATAACCGACCTTGGAGTCATAAAACACCATCCTCGCCAATGGAAACCTCCTTGGCACCTCCCTGAAGCATCGTCTCCCTAAGAACTGCCAAATGTGGATCATCGAACTGTCGGGCCTTGATCTTCCCCAATAATGAAGACTGAGCAACTACACACGCAAGAACTCGGCTGGGCTCTGAAATGTCCAACCTCACAATCCTGTTAGCAAAGGACTGAATGTCCAAAGCTAGTGGCCTCTCTACTGCTAGAATGAATGCCAAGCTACCCATACTCTCCGCCTTTCTGTTCAAGGCATCCGCGACCACATTTGCCTTGCTTGGATGATAAAGAATGGTGATGTCATAATCTTTTAGTAAATCAAGCCACATGCGCTGCCTCAAATTAAGATCCCTCTACTTGAATAAATGATGTAAGCTGCAATGATCGGTATAAACCTCATATGAAACCCCATACAGATAATGCCTCTATATCTTAAGAGCATGAACAATCGCGGCCAACTTTAGATCGTGCACATGATAATTCTTCTCATGAACCTTCAGCTGACGTGAAGCATATGAAATAACTTGCCCCTCCTGCATCAATACACATCCCAAGCCAACGCATGAAACATCGCAATATACCGTATACATCCCCGAATCGGAAGGCAATACAAGAACGGGTATTGTAGTCAAAGCTGTCGAGAGCTTCTGAAAGCTCTCTTCACAATCATCAGACCAACAGAAAGGGGCACCCTTATGGGTCAATCTAGTCAAAGGTGACACAATAGATGAAAAGCGCCGCACGAATCGTCTGTAATAACCTGCTAACCCCAGGGAACTCCTACTCTCGGTCACTGAGGTAGGACGTGGCCAGCTCTGAACTGCTTCAATCTTATTAGGATCCACCTTAATACCCTCTCCTCACACAATATGTCCCAAGAATGCCACTGATTCTAGCCAAAACTCACACTTGGAGAACTTAGCATATAGCTTCTGTTCCCACAAGGTCTGAAGCACTACTCTCAAATGTTGCTCGTGCTCTCCCAAGCTACGAGAATATATCAAGTGTCGTCAATGAAGACAATAACAAATGAATCAATATAAGGCATGAACACCATGTTCATCAAATCCATGAATGTTGCTGGGGAATTAGTCAAGACAAGGACATCACCAAAAACTCATAATGGCCATATCTAGTCCGGAATGCAATCTTCAGAACATCCGAGTCCCGAATCCTCAGCTGATGATACCTTGACCTCAGGTCTATCTTAGAGAACACCCTAGCACCCTGCAACTGGTCGAACAAATCATCGATACGAGGCAATAGATACTTGTTCTTGATAGTGACTTTGTTCAACTGGCGGTAATCAATGCACATCCGCATAGTCCCATCCTTCTTCTTCACGAATAACATTGGTACACCCCAAGGCGATACACGGGGCCTAAAAAGCCCTTTCGCCAACAACTCCTCAAGCTATTCCTTCAACTCCTTGGGAGCTATACGGTACGGCAGAATAGATATAGGCTGGGTGCCTGGATCCAAATCAATATCACGATCCAGTGGCATGCCAGGAAGATCAGAGGGAAACACATCGGCAAACTCCCAAACTACTAGAACTGAATCAATCGTCGGAGATTCTGCAGTGGTGTCCCAAACATAAGCTAGATAATCCAAACACCCCTTCTCGACCATATGCCGAGCCTTCAGGAAAGAAATAATAGGTGCATCATTTGTGGAACCCTTCAACTCCAATCTCGGCAACCCTGGCATCACTAGTGAAATAGACTTGGCATGGCAATCTAGGACGGCGTGATATGGAGATAACAGTCCAAGGCCAGGATGACCTCAAAATCGATCATATCAAGCAACAAGAGATCTGCTCTAGTCTCGAAACCACAGAATGTGACCACATAGGATCTGTAGATCCGATCCACAACCACAGAATCACCCGCAAGAGTAGACACATAAACATGAGTGCCCAAAGGCTCAGGAGAAATAACTAGTAAACGAGCAAACAGAGATGATACATATGAATAAGTAGACCCTGGGTCAAATAATACCGAAGCATCTCTACCACCAACGAAAATAATACCTGTGATGATGGCGTTTGAGGCCAATACATCTGGCCTCATCAGAAGAGCATAGAATCTAGCTGGAACGCCAGCTGGTTGGCCCCCACCAGACAGAGCAGTAGTTGGCTGACCTCTCCCTACCTAACCTCCACCTCTACAACGACCTCTACCAGCCTGCCCTCCACCTCTAGGTAGCTGGGCAGCTGGTGCTGAAATCATGGGCTACTGACCCTACTACACTGTCTTGCCCCGAAGCCCAGGGTAGGTCCTCTTCAGGTGACCCGGATTTCCACACTCGTAGCAAACTCTCAGTATCATAGCCTGCTACCCTAGAGTCTGAGCCTTTTGACCCGAATACCTATTGGAAGAACCCTGGATGGCTGGTGGGCAATAGGAACTCTCTGGTACAACACTGAAATGAGCACTAGAAGAATCCTGATAACCGAATACCCACTGGAGGAACCCTGAATAGCTGGTGAGCGATAAGAACTCTACGGCATCGTACTTAAATAAGGTCTCATTGGAACACCTCGGGGAGGGGGTGGTGGTGCTGAATATGAGGGTCTATTGGGCTGGCCCCTCCCAAATTGACCTCTTTCCCTAGGTGGGCCACCTCTGAACTCTCCTGAAAATCGGGCCCTCTTGTCCTGCTGAATTTGCTCTCTACCCCTCAGAAGATACCCCTCAATACTACGAGCAATCTCTACTGCTAGCTAATACTTAGTACCCATCTCTACCTCTCGGGCCGTGCTAGCTCAAATACCGGGGTGCAACCCCGCAACAAATCTCTACACTCTCTCTACATTTGTGGGAAGTATCATAAGTGCATGGTGAGACACTCAGAGAACCTCACCTCATAAATGGTCACAGACATCTGACCCTGCTCGAGATACTCAAACTGGTGCCGCAGATCTTCCCTCTCAGAGGGTGGAATATATCTATCCAAGAATAACTGGGTGAACTGAACCCAGGTGAGGGGAGGAGAACCTGCTGGCCTGCCAAGAACATAGGACTGCCACCATCTACGGGCCCTGCCCTCTAGCTGAAAAGTAGTGAAGTCAACTCCATGTGACTCCAATATCCTCATGTTGTGCAGTCTGTCCCTGCACCTGTCGATGAAGTCCTGGACATCCTCATGTCGCTCACCCCCGAAGATAGGAGGGTGAAGCCTAGTCTATCTATCCAATAACTTTTGCGGATCGCTGTCCATAGTTGGTCTGAGCTGGGCGCCACTACAATAACTGGCTGGGCCCCATCTGCGGATAGTGCACCCGAAATTTGATACACTGCAACTGCATGTCTAGGAGCCTGATCAGTAGGGGTTTGTGCTCCCTATCCTGCCTGTAAGGTGGCTGGTTCTGGTGGAAATAAACCAGCCCGAGTCATAGAATACATGAACCGAAGCATACGGCCCATAACCTTCTGAAATCCCGGTGTTGTCATAAAGTCTTCCAGGGTGGGCTCAACTACGGGCACCTCGCCCTGCTCCTCGATAATCGAATCTCCTGCAGGATATACTGGTGGTACTACTGGAATAACTCTGGGATGCCCTCGTCCCCTACCTCGGCCTCGAGCAACTGGGGGAGCAGCTTTGCTTAGGTCTGGAACATTAGTCGCGCGTGTCCTCACTATCTATGAGAGAACAGAAGAGAGAAATTTAGTATACCAACCACTGCACGATAGGAATGAATAAAGAGTGGTTCTTCCTAATACCATATTTCCTCTCGAAGATAAATACAGACATCTCTGTATTGATCTACAAGACTTTATTAGGTTTGCCCATGACTTGTGAGACCTACGTCAACCTAGTGCTCTAATACCATGTTGTCACGACCCATTTTCATGACAGGTCATGATGGCACCCAACACCAATGCTGGGCAAGCCAACTCGAAAAATACTAACCAAACTTTCATTTTCCTTTACCCCGAATTAGTTGGAATAAAATCCAAAACGATTAATAAGATCATGATAATCATACAACCCCAAAATAATACAGTCTACTAATGTGTGTGCCAAGACTTGGTGTCACAAGCAGTGGGCAACTAGTAGATATACAAAAGAATCATACTATCCTACTACGAAAACAGAATAGACAACAAAAATACATAAGAAAGACTTCTTCGGGTTGCTAAACGACATGGAAGGGAAGGTGCTCACCGTCGAAGTCTCGAGTCCGCTCAGAGATGCGCACCAGACTGATAGCCAGATACACCTACCTCAAACCCTGTACAATTAAGTACAGAAGTGTAGTATGAGTACATAAACAATATGTACCTAGTAAGTATCCCGTCTAATCTCGAAGAAGTAGAGATGAGAGGTTGACTTGACACTTACTAGGCTCAAATAATGTGAGATGAATCTATAATAAGCATGGATAGTACAAGTTATTAGCATTTAACAATCATGGAATAATAGTTCTTTCTCAAGTATTATCATGGATATTCACCTATATTTCAAGAAGATATGAAATTCAGTCCTCAGACAAATGCTAAGCAAAACATACACAAGTAACATCGTGGGATGTATGGCCCTATACAACATAAAAGTAAATTGTGCACTGCCGAGGGTCGAACGGCTCAAACCGTAGATGCATCTATTACCCCGCTCGTGAATCACGTATGATGCGGTCAAATATTAATAAGCCCATCAACAAGCAACGATAATATATATCTGAGGACTAGTTATTCACAGGAATACCAAATATTCTCTTTTAAAAGACCGAACAGGATAAGGTTCCTTCACTAGTCTCATTTACCTTAATCAAAATAGCTTATACGAATCTGAATTTATCATCAAGTTACAAGAATATCACATAGAGAATGCTTATGGGTCCTAGACTACCCGGACTTAACATAATAGTCGCTACGCACGGACCCTCGCCACCTAGCACGTACGTAGCCCCCGCATAGAATGGCAATTTATTCAATTATTACACTTATAGGGACAATTCCCTCTTACAAGGTTAGAAAGAATACTCACCTCGCTCCAAAGTGCACTTCAAATACCAAAAACGAGTCCAAGCCCTCAATTCGGAGCCGAATGATCCCAAACTAGTTAAATAAAGTAAGAACTATCAATATAAGCAATTTCCCAACCATTAACACAAGTTTCCTAAAATCCGACCCCAGGCCCACATGCCCGGATTTTGAGATTTCTTGAAGGAAGTTGTTCTCTACAACCTAAGGATCAATAATATATGATTTATAATTCATTCCATAACAAATTTCGTGGTTAAATCTAACTTTTATTAAAACCCTAGGTTTTTGCTCTAACCCCATGATTTCACCTTAATACTAGTTTTTAATCTACCTAAGACAATGATATTAAACTAGAAATAGGTAGAACACACTTACCTTAAGATGCTAAGTGAAGATCTTCTCTCAAAATCTCTAAAATCGCCAATAGAAGGGGGGCAAAGTGACGTAAATGACTTAGAACCCGTATTAAATGAACCTCACTGCTTCAGTGGTTTCCGTATCTACAAGAAATGGGCCGTATCTGCGAAAATGGGCCAAAGCACTAGGATCGCATATGTAGTCTCCAGGCTACTTCTGCGGCTTGGGAGCCTAATCTGCGGTTCCTAGCCTGGCCTGCCCTGGGCCACTTCAGCGATGGGAGGACCGTATCTGCGGTCTCGCACCTACCGTCCAACAACCGCAGGTGCGGTTATGACAGAAGTAGCAGCTTCAACTCCTTGCAAAATTTTGCACTTCACTCGAGCCTCGTCCAATTGATGCTCGGGGCTCCCGGGCCCCGACCGAACATACCTACAAGTCTGAAATCATGAGACAAACTTACTCGAACATTCAGAACACCCGAAACAATACTAAATCTAGAAATCACCCCCTAAAACTAAATGAATCAAACTTATGAACTTCAAGTTCTTAATTTTCCTCCAACAGGCCAAAACGCCCTTAAACTACTCGGACTGACATAAAATTTTACAAGCAAGTCGTAAATGATATTTTGGACCTGTATCGGGCTTCGGAACCAACATACGAGCCTGATACCTATGAAATCAATCATTAATTAGTTTCTTTAAATCCTTAAAATTTCTGATTAATAATTTCTAATAAAAATTCATTACTCGGGTTAGGAACCTTGGAATTCGATTCTGGGCATACGCCTAGGTCCTATATTTTCCTACGGACCCTCTGGGATCATTAAATCACGAATCCGGGTCCGTTCGCTCAAAATGTTGACCAAAATCAAACTTAGTCTTTTAAGAAAATCTTAAGGAATCAAATGGGCATATTTCACTAAAACTCTTCCAAATCCCGAACCAACCATCCCCGCAAGTAATAAATTAGTTAAAGCAAGCACGAGAGGTTTTATTTAAGGGAACGGGGTTCTAAAAGGAAAAACAACCAAGAGGGTCATTACAAGCGCCTGAGCGCCATCATCGGAATCACCCTACCGGCTGAGGGATGAATTTGAAGAAGAATAATTTGACATGGTGGCCCACGAGTCATTGCAGACTAAGGGGCAAAAGGCCTTTGAACCAAAGAGAGGCGATGCTGAATTACATCAATTTAGGGAGGCCGACGAGGAAGTCGTGGCCGAGGCTTCTGAACTAGATAGGGGTGAGGCCGATTTGCCTCATGTTAGGGAAGCCGATGAAGGGGTCATGGTTGAGGCTTCCCAGGCTGCGGGCAATTCCCCGAAGGATGCACTCGATGTGATAGACATCTCCGACTAACCTTCGTTCACTGAGTCCATGTATAACGAGGCTCAGATGATGAAAGAACGTCCCAACGAGGGGGCCAAAGTAGAGTAAGAACACCTCAGCGGCTTTTTCGATGGCGTGGATTCTATCGCCACAGAAGACATCATCGGATTGGGTGACTTAGAGGTGTCGAGGAAGAGTCCATCTTTGGGAACAAGCGAGCCTTCCTCAAGTCCAAGACTAATCAACTGGTTCCCAACTCTAAGTGTTAATCCCAACCAGAAGCGATCAATCATTATCTCCATTCCGGAGGATACCCGGGTCCTCTCTACCCCCATAGAGGTGGCCAGTTACCTTGGGTGTCTAGTGAGCGAGGAAGATCAAGCCAAGATAAATGAGGTGGATGCATCCTGCCTGTTAGACGAAGCACAACAGGCGTTAAACCGGGTAACTTTAGATACCTCTTGATAACCTTTAATTTATGCTTAGACTAATTTATAGATAATTATAACATTTTGCTTTGTGTTTTTAGGTCTCGGTGCTTCCTCATGAGACTTTTCTACGATATTTAGGATGAGCTAAACCAGTATAAGGCTGAGGTTTGAGGGATCACTGAGAAGAGAGATGCTTACAAACTTCTCAACAAGCAGCATAAAGGGGAGGCTAAGAGCCTCCGAGCTGAGCTAGAGGCAGATCGGAAGGAGCATGCCGACCTGGTGGAAAAGGTAAAAGTCTTTGAGGTTAGTAAAGGTGAGCTAGACTCGGTGACTAATGCTCCGAACCTACAGGTCCAACAGTAGCTTGATCAGATCGACTAGCTTCGGGCAGAGATGGATATGATAAAGGTCGAGGCTACATAATGGAAAAGCAAAATGGATTGCTTGGCCTCGGAAAAGGAAACTTCCCGGGTGAAATTAGCTTCAGCTGAGGTCCATCTTTGGGCGGTAAGGAAAAGGCCACGATGTAGGCCAAAAAGATTGAGTAGCTCATGTCTTAGCTAAGTTCGGTTGTCTTTGATTGAGAACTCTAGCCAAGGAGCTTGAAACGGCCAAGTCGGTGGCCGTGGTAGTTAAAGTCGATGCTGATGAGATGGTGTCCCAATATAAGGCCGATGCCGAGGCGTCCCGGGATCTAGCAAAGGATATCATCGAGCACGTGAAGAGAAAATCCCGAAAGGAGGACCTCGAGGAAAATTCATGCTCGAGGTATTGACTTGTCAGCTAAAATTGAGAGTGTAAGGGGATCGAAGTCGAGGCCAAGAAGTTGACTTATCCCTAGAATGACGAAGGCTCCGAGGGTTTGAGCGGGTTCGAGGGTGGAGGAGACCTCGAAGCTCCTAGCGATGAGGCGGACTCCGGTGAAGACCAAGCCATTTAAATTCCTTGTATATTTTTTCTTTGTTTTTTGTATTTTTGTACTTGTGTACTTTTTATTAACGTCGTTCGGCCTTTGTAAAGAGTATATGTTATACAAGGCTTCTTTTTCCCTTCAACAATCTCTGAGTTTTGTTTTTCTTTGCTTTATTACTTATTTTTGCAAAGATAAAAAACGCCTTAGCATGAAATAGTTAGGTCATGTTCTAGGATTAGAACAGGCCTTGCCTTCGACATTATTTTGTTTAAGGCATCGTGGGGGTTCAGTATGACTGGAAATTTTTCCTCAAAGTACTTATAATTTTGACGAGGGTAGCCTTTAGAACCTGTTAAGAAATTTTGAAGGCCTTGCTTTTTGTACGGGTCTTAGATGTCTTTAAGCCATTTTAATATGGTCGTAGCCTATTTAGTTTGGGTGCTTCCCAGTGGGCTTGTCACCCTGAGTTATCCGAGCTTGCCTAAGATAACAGTCCCCGAACAAGGATGGTTGCAACCTTTAAAATTTGGGAGTTGCCTAATAGGTCTTGTGCCCAAAGGTTTGATAACCTGGACCGTCCGAGTTTGGATTCGGATGGCAGTCCCCGAGTGGGAGTGATCGTTTGAACTCGGATTAAGGTGGCCCTTGGGCTCGATACCTTTAGGGATCAGATATAGAAAATTCTTTAAGAATGAAAAAAGAAAAACTTTAAGGGACAAGATATTTATCCGCAAGGAAGAGACTTCTTTTTATTCTTGTGCGTAATAGTTACACATGTGTACAAGATTTGTTCCAGGGCTCGAGCACTCTATGCGGGCACGGTTAATTTGACTGTTTGACCCTTACAGTAATTCCTATCGATCGAGCCGAGATCGTTCAATCACAAAGTCTCTTTCCTTGCTAAAGTCATTATCTGAGGATAATGCCCCTCGGTGTCCGAGGTTGATCATAGAAAAGCCTCTGATACTGTTGATGTGATCATTGACACCGATTCATGATCGGCCTTTGATTCTAAGTTAGCACGATCCATTGTTGCCTCATTAAAAACCTTGCCAGAAAACTCATTCGGGACAAAACCGATTAAAGGGAAAAAGAGTGCAACATGTGCTTTCAGGCCTAAAAATTGTACTGTTCCTTGTTTCTTACCTGCAATAATTAAAAGTAATGATTAGTTCAAAAATAAGTAAAAGGAATGAATGGGATCGTACCGTAGTAGTAGTATCGCTTCAAGTGAGTTACATTCCAACTATTCGGTAGTCATTCACCATTCATTGCTCCGAGTTTGTATGATCCGTTTTTGGTGATCTCAATAATTTGATATGGCCCTTCCCAGTTCAGCCCCAGCTTCCCTTCATTCGGATTCCGGGTGTTTAGTATGACCCTTCTTAACACTAAGTCCCCGACATTGAAGTGTTGAAAGCTGGTCCTTCGATTATAATATCTCTCGATCCGCTATTTTTGGGCGACCAATCGAACAAGGGCGGTTTCGCACCTTTCATCTACTAGCTCCAGGCTCATACTCATGGCCTCGTCATTTGAATCCATGGTTACGTATCGGAACCTAAGACTTAGTTCTTCGATTTCGACCGGTATTAGAGCTTCGGTGCCATAAACCAACGAGAATGGTGTGGCCCTGGTATCGGACTTCGAGGTCGTATGGTACACCTATAGGACTTCGAGCATGATTTCCTTCTATTTTCCTTTGGCGTTGATTAAACTCTTGTTGAGGTTTTGGAGTATGGTTCTGTTGGTAGTTTCTGCTTGTCTGTTCCCATTAGGGTAGTAAGGTGTTGATAGGATCCTTTTGATCTTATGGTCTTCAAAAAACTAGCTTACTTTGCTACTGATGAATTGTTTCCCGTTGTCGCACACGATCTCGGCTGGCATTTCGAACTGGCATATGATGTGGTCCCAAATGAAATAGATGAGTTCCTTCTCCCTGACCTTCTCGTATGCTTGGGCTTCCATCCACTTAGAAAAATAGTCAGTCATAAACAATATAAATTTTAAGCCTTACCTGGTGCCCATGGAAGGGGGCCAACGATATCCATTCCCCACTTCATGAACGGCCATGGTGACGAAATCGAATGCAGCAGCCCCCTGTATTGATGAATCATCGGAGAATATCTTTGGCATTTATCACATTTTCATATGAACTCCGTTGCGTCTTTTTAAATGTCGTTCCAGTAGTAGCCGGCTCTGATTACCTTTCAAACTAATGATTCGGTGTCAGAATGATTCTATAGGTGCCCTCATAAACTTCCCTCAGAACATATTCGGTATCTCTCGACCCTGGACATATCGCTAATGGGCCATCGAACGCTCTTCAGATCAGGGCTCCGTCTTCAGACAGGCTAAACCGGGCTGCCTTTGTATGCAGGGCCCTTGATATTTTTTGGATCTGAGGGTAGTTTTCCAGTCTTCCGATATTCTATATATTTTTTCCTCCAATCCCAAGTCAGGCTTGTAGAGTTTATTTTGACGTGACCCTCTTCCACTACCGATCTCATGTGTTGTACAATTTCCCCCAAGTTGATCTCGTTGTCCTCAACCGACGACCCTAAGTTAGCAAGGGCATTAGCCTCGTTGTTTTGATTCTGAGGTGTGTGTTGCAAAGTCCACTTCTTGAACCGATGTAATGTTACCTGCAACTTATCCAAGTACCTTTTTATTTGTTCTTTTCTGACCTCGAATGTCCCATGAACTTGGTTCACTATGAGGAGGGAATCACACTTAGCTTCGATCAGCTCCGCCCTCAGGCTTTTGTCTATTCGATACCTACAACCCTAGCATCATATTCGGCCTCGTTGTTAGTAAATTTCACAGTCCTATTACATTGTCTAACTACATTACCTGTTGGTGGCTTGAATATGATGTCAAGTCCAGACTTTTTTGTGCTCGAGGAACCATCCATAAAGAGGGTCCAAATCCCCGAAGACGTCTCTGAGTCCACCAACAACTCTCTTTCAACCTCGAGTATTAGGGTCAGCATACAGTCGGCCAAGAAATCTGCCAACATTTGTGATTTAATGGTTGTCTGTGGTCGATTTCAATATTGTACCCGCTGATTTCCATGATACCCATTTCGCCAATCACCCCGAGAACTCAGGTTTATGTATTATATTTCGCAACAGGAAAGTAGTCACAACACATATAGGATGACATTGAAAATATGGTTTCAGTTTCCTGGAGGCGCTTAGCGGAGCGAGCGCTAATTTTTCTAGGTGAGGGTACCTATTTTTGGCCTCACCTAGAGTCCGCCCAACATAGTAAATTGGAAATTGCATACCTTGATCTTCCCGGACCAGGATCCACTTACCGTTATCTCCAATACCGCCAAGTACAAGTATAATTGTTCGTATGCCTTAAACGTGTGAATCAGTAGTGGGCTCGATAGATATCGCTTGAGTTCCTCCAAGGCCCGTTGGCACTCTAGGTTCCATGAGAAGTTATTCTTCTTCTTCTTCAGTAGTTAAAAGAATCGGTGGCTCTTATCGGAGGACCTCGAGATGAATCGTCCTAGGGCTGCTATGTGCCTGGTTAATCTTTTCATGGCCTTCACGTTATCCACAGCCGTGATATCCACGATGTCTTTGATCTTGTCAGGGTTTATCTCAATTCCTCGATTGGATACCATGAATCCGAGGAATTTACCTGATCCAACTCCAAAAACGCACATTTCTCCAAGTTCAGCTTCATATTGTATTTCTTCAATATGCTGAAAATTTCCTGCAGATGTTTTAAATGGTCCTTTGCTTGCAGGGACTTGAACAACATATCATTAATATAAACCTCTCTTGATTTTCCTATTTGTTCCTAAAACACCTGGTTCACTAGGCATTAATAAGTGAAATCGGGTTTTTTTAATCCGCATGGCATCACGTTATAGCAGTATGTGCCGTACTTAGTGATGAAGGAGGTTTTTTTCCTGATCATCTAGGTTCATCTGTATTTGGTTGTACCCGGAGTAGGCGTCGAGAAAATTGAGGATCTCGTGGCCGGCCATGGCATCGATCATGCTATCCATATTAGGCAAAGGGAAGGAGTCATTGGGACATGGCTTATTCAAATCCTTATATTCTACACATATTCTTAATTTATTCCCTTTTTTAGGGACTACCACTACGTTTTCTAACCAATACGGGTATTTAAACTTGTGAATGGACCCTATTTTAAGAAGTTTAGATACTTCGTCCTTGATGAAAGTATGTTTGACCTCGAATTGGGGTCTCCTCTTCTGCTTGACCGGGCGGAATTCTGGGTCCAGGCTTAGCTTATGAGTGGTTATCTCTGGCGAGATCCCTGTCATATCAATATTGGACCAAGCGAAACAATTTATGTTAGCTATAAGAAATTGTATGTGTTTTTTCCTATGCTCAGGACTTAAGCCTGTGCCCAGGTATAACTTCTGATCTGATAGATGCTGGATCAATATGACCTATACTAGCTCCTTGATCATTGATTTAGTGGCGTCGGAATCATCTGGGACTATAAAAGATCTGGGAACCTCGTAATCATCGTCTTCATTAGTCCCCTGTTTCTCCGGTTGGGTCATGGACGGTGTCGGTAATTGCTATTTAGCATCTTGCTTTGTGGCCGAACTTGGTTCCTTTGACGTTGCAAGTGCGAATATTAGAACCACCTCTTCAACTGCAAATATTTCCTTTGTGGCTGGTTGTTCTCCGTAGATTGTTTTAATCCCTCCTAGAGTTGGGAATTTTAACACTTGGTGAAGAGTTGAGGGTATTGCCCTCATGTTGTGGAACCATGGCCTCCCGAATAGAGCATTGTACCTTATATCTCCTTCGATCACATAAAATTCGTCCTCCTAGATGATAAAATTTTTCCTCCTAGATGGTCCCGGCGGCATTCACTGGTAATATTATCTCCCCCTTAGTGATTTCACATGCCGTGTTGAATCCGTTTAGAATTCGGACTGCAGGCACAATTTGACCTTGTAGATTGAGCTGCTCTACGACTCTCGATCGGATGATGTTGACCGAGCTACCTAGATTAATTAACACACGCTTAACTCGAGATTTATTTATGAGAACGAATATTACCAGTGCATCATTATGGGGCTGCATGATCCCTTTTGCGTCCTCGTCATTGAAAGACAAGGTTTCTTCTGGTATGTAATCTCGAGTCTAGTTTTCCCTTGTGATGGATACTTTGGTGCGCCTCAACATCGACCCTTGAGGGACATCAACCCCACCGATGATCATGTTAATGACGTGTTGAGGCTCTTCTTGTTTGGTCTATTTACTAGAATCCTATTTCTGAAATGATTCTTGGCTCGGTCGCTCAGGAATTCTCGAAGGTGCCCATTGTTGAATAATCGGGCTACTTCCACTCTCAACTATCGACAATCCTCTATCTGTGGTCGTGAATGCCATGATATTTGAACATCTGGTTAGGATCCCTTTGGGCTGGATCGAATTATAGAGGTCAAGGACATTTGGTGTCCTTGATGTGTCCGATAGCTGATACGATGGCAGCAACATCGACGTTAAAGTTGTATTCTGATTACCTCGGTACTTCTTTAGGCCCGATAGGCCTGTCGAAACCGTTCTTCATCATGAGTCCCCGGTTTCTCTTACCTCGATAATTTCTCCGTTCATTTCGCATAGAATTCCGCCCGGAACCATTACTTCTTCGGTCTCAATTATACGGCTGATATCAATCTCTATTTGATCTTGGTTCGTAGTCGGTGTCTCTCTTAATTCTGTCAATGTTCTGACGGGGTACACGGACCCGGAAGTTGCCCAAGTTGATCATCTTCGATTTTGATTTTTGACTGATACTGGTTATGCATGTCGGCCCAAGTAACAATCGGATATTCTATCAGGTTTTGTTTCAACTGTTGTGAAGCCATCGAGCTTCGAACATTGAGTCCCTAGGTGAAAGCTTGAATGGCCCAATCATCAGCGATCGGTGGTATATGGTCCATCTGTTCCATTTGAAATCGGGACACGAACTCTCTGAGCATCTCATTATCGTTCTGTTTTACTTTGAAAAGTCCGACTTTCTGGTCTCGACCTTGATAGCCCCGGCATGTGCTTTCACGAAAGAATTTGCCAGCATAGCAAATGAGTCAATAGAATTAGGAGGTAAGTTGTGATACCATATCATAGCTCCCTTTGACAGGGCCTCTATGAACTTTTCAACAAGACAGATTCGATTTCATCATCCTCCAAGTCGTTCCCTTTGATGACACATATGTAGGAGGTGACATGCTCACAAGGGTGAGTTGTTCCATTGTACTTAGGAATCTATGGCATGCGGAACTTCTTAGGGATCGGCTTTGGAGCGACGCTCGGAGGGAAAGATTTTTGCACAAACTTCTTAGAACTCAGGCCTTTCTGTATCGGCGGTGCTCCCAGGATTTGGTCGACTCTGGAATTATAGGTTTTTCACCTTCTTGTCATTTTCTTCGATTTTCTTCCCCGCCCCTCCCAGTTCTATCTGTTTTGTTAGTTCTTCAAGCATTTTCATGATCTCGGGGGTGGTTCCCGATTCATTTTCTTTCGGCCTCTCGGTGACGGGTTCATCCCTGCGAGTGACTTCCTCGGGACGGATCGAGTTCAGATATGCTCGGTGTGCGCTTTGGTTTTGTAACTAGGATAACGATGTCTGTTGAGCCTGTAAAATTTTGAATATCATCCGTAAATTGATCCAGTCTTCTCCATTTGTTTGGCGTATTCTGACCTGCCGATCGGGCTCCACCACGGACGCTATTCTCGGGGTCGGAAGGCAGATTTGTGTCAATAGCCACTACGAGTTAGCGTCAAATGGGTCTGCTATTGGAATTCCGACGCGATCAACGGGCGGTACCTCGTCACCGGACGCTATGTTGTTATTTTCACCATGATGACCAGACTTGTTGTCAACATGTAGGAGTGTTGATTAAGAGTTTGACATTTTGAGTTTTAGTCTGAAATCAGAGACACTTCAAAGAACAAGTGTAAAATAACGTGTGTTATAAAAGTTTGAATCAAATAACCACTATTATCCTTGATCCCACGGTGGGCGCCAAACTGTTTACCCTCAAAATCGGATAACAATTGAATTTGTATGTGGTTTTAAGGATATGTGGGTTAACTTGATACAAAGCGATAAATTAAATTGCAACTGAAATGAACAAGGATAAAGTAAATTCAAACCACACGAATTGAGTAGCTACCGTCTTGGGAGTTTAGCCACCCTCGAACTGGATGCAACTCGATCGGTATCAAGACACAGTTGAATAAGAGCTTAAAGAGAAAAATAATGTATTGCTTTGGAATGCATTTTACAAGGTGTTAAATGAATTATCAGACCTTCTTTATATAGTGGGGGAGCCCTACTTTAGGCACAATTATATAAAAGGTAAAAATCTCTTGATTAGTTGATTGTCCGTTCCTTATTGATACGTGTCTAGATTTCCGCCGTAATATCCGACCGATTATGGATATTTCGGTCTTCCATTGGTTATGCTAACAATGTTTCTTCGAGCTCGTTCGGGTTAGAGTCGATTCCTGGATTACGGACGCAATGTTCTCGAAGACAGGTGTTCTGACCCCGGACTCTAGTCCGATGGGACTTCGGGTCGATCTTCAGTCCTTCATGTTCCGAGCCAGATATATCATCTCGTAGACGAGCTCGATTTCGATCGTATACCATTGTCGAAACAAAGCAGTAATTATGATCAAAAGCAGTAGAAAGAGAAGCTAATTAACAATTAAAGATTAATGTGGGATTGAGAAAAATAATGCACCTTTCTACTTTTGCAATTTGTATTTGCTTTTACTTTATTACTTTCTGGGTAAGGGGGATCTGTTAAACAAGAGGCTTTATAATGATGGATATGAATTTAGAAAAGGTTTTGTTTGTCCATATGAATTTTTTAGCATCTCGTAGTTACAGAAGGCCTCGAATGAATCAAAAGCTTCAGCAAATACATGTACCCCCTTTTATCATCAATGCTCTTCTTTTACCCGCCACCTACCGTCGTAACAAAGCATGTAGGCCTAGAGTCCGAACCCAATTGTGGTTCTTTTGGATTCAAAATATAAAAATAGGTGATAAAAAAAAGAGAAAATACATAAATTACCCATCAAACTTGTCCGAAAAAATTATTTATACATCTTAACTTTACGAGCGATCTATGTCCTCCCTATTCTTGTTTGGGGTAAATTTAATATCACCCTAAATGGTGACGTGGCAAAGGCAATACTTTCAATCTCCCAAACTCGCGTGTAAGAGGGAAAAGATTATTTTTTTATTTTTTTTAAACCCCTCCCAAAATAATTAAAAATAGACATGTAGTTTTACTATGTACTTCTTTTTTCTTTTACTTCTTCTTTACTTCTGCGTCCCTTTAAACCCCTCCCAAAAAAATAAGATTCCTAGATCCAATTATCAAACTACAATCCCCCAAAAAAAGTTACTTTAATTATTGCCAGAATTTCAATCAACCAGTCAAAAAGAAAGAAGAAGAAAAGTTTTTACTATTTTCACACTACAACCATGAACACAAACAAATAGCTTTATATATAGCCTAAAGAAGTTACATCTTTCATGAAAGAAACGTTGAAAATTTAATCCAAAAATTCAATGCCAAAACGGAATTTGAAACCAAAACGTATCACATTTCAATACCAAAGAAGAAATTGTTATAATCATTCCCTATTCAAGATTAAAGGAAATTATTAACAGTACAAAAAATATAACTGACTACAATACTCACTCAATGTTAATAAATATTGAGATATTAAAATTATTAAAATACTCATTCTTTTTGAGTTATTAAAAAATATTGTATTTTTTAACAACTTCAAAACTTACAGCTAGTTGGTTTGGGATTCACCATCCATGGCAAACCAGAAGAAGAAAAGGGCAAAAGAACGGGAGGAAGAGAACAGGTGATAGAGAGAGAAAGTGGAATTAGGTGGATTTTGATCAAAAAGACCAAAGTGCTCTCCTAGTTAAAACAAAATAATTAAATAAGTGGAAAAATAAAATAAAGCAGATATTGACACGTGGCGCGCGTGTACTACATATCCCACCACAAGACTGACTAAGTATTACCGATGGGGTATTAAATTCACGCCAAACAAGAATAGGGGGGACATAGGTCGCCCGTAAAGTTAAGGTGTGTAAATAATTTTTCTAAAGAAGTTTGATGGGCAATTTATGTATTATCTCTAAAAAAAGGTGACATTTTTATGTATAGTTCCATAATACTTGGCGCTATACATTAACGTTAACTGTGTCGTTAATGTATAGCGCCAAATATTGCGGCACTATGCTGAGAAAAGCTGACATGCTCAGGTATAGTGCCAAAATACCTGACGCTATACCCGTTTTCAATAGCATCTCATTTGACGCAGATTACAGGTCCACTATAGTGTGGTACTCGATATACAAGGACAGGCAGAGGCGGATCTAGGATTCGATAACATGGGTGCACTACTAAAAAAAGAGAAAAACTAATTAAGTGTTGAATCAAGTGCACCATTCAATTTTTATGGAGCATGGGTGCCAATACATAATACTGGACAAATTTTAGAAAATACGTACATAAAATATCTAATTTGACGGACGGACCATGGGTTCACGTGCCCCGTATCGAAGGCTATAGATACGCCTGTGGGGACAGGTTTGCATTAGTATTACCTATTTTTAACTATTTATCCAATTAAATTTATTTCTTTTTGTAACATTTACAAAAAGGATACAATGTATCGCCGCATTTCAAATTATTTACATCCACGGTCAACAAAGTGTTCTTCCGTGTAAAAGGAAAAAAAATAACAATAAGCACTCATGTAATATGACGTAAATGAGACACACATTTTACATTAAGAAATTATATACAAATATTAATTTGAATAATATTTCACGTACAATGCGATACATTTTTTATGTTACAAAATTCTATACAAATATTAATTTGAATAATATTTTCATGTACCGGATTTGTGACGACCCGGCCTGTTGTCATATGAGTTACCGCCCCGTTTTCCCATATTATGTTGCTCAATGTTTCAATGTTAGTATTTAAGTTGATCGGATAGAATTGAATTGGTTTTAACTGGAAATGAGGCAATTAGCCTCTTAGAAGAAAGCTTGTTTTGGAAAAGTCAACCGAAAGTTGACTATATAGTTAGAAGGCTCGGATGTAAATTCCGGTGATTTGGTTAGCTTCGGGGGATGATTTTTGACATAGGAATGCGTTCGGATTTGATTTTGGAGGCTCGGTGTAGAATTAGGCTTGAATTGGCGAATTCCGGTTGATAGGTGAGATTTTGATCTGAGGGTCGGAATGGCATTCCGAGTGTTGCAGTAGCTTCGTTAGGTAATTTTGGATATGTCTGCAAATTTTCAGGTCATTCGGACGTCGTTTGGTCGGGTTTTTGATTGAATGCGCATTTCGGAAGTTTTGATAAAAACTAGGCTTGAATCCGATGTGTTTTAATGGTTTTAGCGTTGTTTGACGTGTTTTGAGGATTGGAACAAGTTTGAATAAGGTTGTTGGATGTGTTGGTATTTTTGGTTGAGGTCCCGGGGGCCTCGGGGTAATTTCGGATGGTTAAACGGAGGTTTTAGGCATTGTTGCAGGTCTGATGTCTCAGCCTTCTGGTATTTCCGCATCTGCGGAAAAGGAGCCGCTTAAGCGGTTCCGCAGATGCGGTGGGGAAAGTCGCAGAAGCGATCTTGAGTGGCCCAGGGGATTTCCTCATAAGCGGAAGGCGGAGCGCGTAAGCGGGTCCGCGTAAGCGGATTTTAGACCGCAGAAGCGGTCGAGGGAAAACCGCATAAGCGGTGCTTGGAATCGCAGAAGCAGTCTAGATGGATTTAAGTCAGACCGCATAAGCGGTCAATTAACCTCATAAGCGGGACCGCAGGTGCGGTCAGGGGACCGCAGAAGCGAAAATTGCTGAAGGGTTTTAATGAAACAGTGTTCGCAAATTTCAGAAGTTAAGAAAACATTTGAGACTTCGGGAAGAGGCGATTTTGGTCGATTTGGAGAGGATTCGAAGGGGATTCCATCAGGTATGAATTTATAGACTCGAATAATGTTATTATGGTGTAAAAACA
>MU665947.1:70911-84927 GCA_026770625.1 Nicotiana glauca
ATATATATTACAATTATTGGTGTTTCTGTGGTTTCCTCTTAGATTTATTATTTCTTTCATTCCTTTTTATGAAAACATGAACTTTTTGTCAGACAATTGAAAGAAGAATAATCAGAATTCATAAAAATATACTTTATTAATAGAGGCAAAGTCACTGAAGTATATAAAATTATGATTTTTTTTTATCAAGTATTTAGATGGTTCATGTTTTTAAGAATGAATATTTTTCATCTGTTAAATAGTTACAAACTCCAGAATAATTAGTTCATCTATAACATGGGCTTCTCTATTTGGTTTCTTAGGAATTTTTATGCTATCTTCCAAGTATTACGCTTTTTAGGGCTATAACTACTTTACCTCTTTTTTATTGTAAGGTAAAAAGCTTAAACTACTTTAAATAAGGGAAGATCTACTTGTAAATTCCTAATTAAACGATTATTCTAAATATAATTAAACAAAAAATTTCTAAATATTAGAGACTTAAATAAGTGACTATTCCTAAATAGTAGAAAATAGTAAAATGACTACTTTGTTTAGTGTAAAGTTTATTTTTAGAGGGATACAAAAGGCGAACGACATATCGCTAAATGCCTTCGTACTTTTAATATAATATAAATAGATAGAATGAAAAAACCAAACACAGTGTAGCTATCTCAAAAATAATACTAACTGATTTTTTATATATTAATTAAAATATTTATATTATATATATAATTCGTGTATATTTGGCTAGTAGTAGTACTAGGTATTTTTCACCGAAAGAACTAAAGTGTTAAAAGCCCTTTTTTATTTAATTTATGTGTTGAATCAGTTCATTTTTCTTTTGCCCTTTTGTAGATTTCATAATCTTGTTGAACTTTATGGAAGAACAGCCATGAATGAGCTTAGGTAAAGGAAGAGAAAATAGAGGAGAAAAGAAAGAGTAGAGGGAACACAGTAAATGAATGAAACAGTAACTGCTTCTTCATTTCATTACTTCTCCGATGTACAACAGTGTATGTATGTGTGTGTGTATATATATATATATATATATATATATATATATATATATATATATATATATATATATATATATATATTCACGTGAGTTAATCACCTAACTACTTAACTAGTCTAGCTAAGTGTAAATAGACTAAACTACCCCTCAAGTTTAAATCACTCCTCTTTCCTCAACACTCCCCCTCAAGCTAGGTGGTACAAAGATGTCAAGAACACCTAGCTTGGACATTAAGTACTCATGCTGCACTCTAGTCAAGCTTTTTGTTAGAACATCTACAAGTTGTTCCTTTGTGGCCACATACTCTGTCTTCACCAGTCCATTTTGTATTTTCTCTCTTATAAAATGGTAATCAATCTCGATATATTTGGTACGTTCATGGAATACTGGATTTGCAGCTAGCTAAATTGCTGCTTTGCTGTCAGTATGAATGGTTACAGGAAGAGCAACAGATATTCCAATATCTTTGAACAACCCTAGAATCCAAACTATTTCTGCCACAGTTGATGCAATACTTCTGTTCTGATTCTGCAGAACTCCTAGAAATAGTGCTCTGCTTCTTAGACTTCTAGGATACTAGTGAGTCACCATACATAATGAAGAATCCAGTAACAGATTTACTAGTGAGGGGACATGCTGCCCAGTCAGCATCACAATAGGTTGTAACTACGTTCTTCTTCTTGGTAGACAATAGTATGCCTTGTCCAGGCTGGTTCTTCACATATCTGACTACTCTCTGTGCAGCCTCCATATGAGATCTTTTGGGTTTCTCCATGAACTGACTCAATTTCTGTACACTGAAGGCTATGTCTCGTCTCGTGACAGTCAGATAAAGAAGCTTCCCTAATAATCTTTTATACTTGCTGGGATCAGGTAGCAGCTCATCAGTTGTTGTGTTGTGCAAGCCTGTATGTTCATCATAGTCTTTGGTTGTTAACCTATTGTTGGCTTCAATATGAGTAGTAGCTGGTTTGGCAGCTCCCAGTCCAAGCTCAGAGATTAGCTCCAGACTATACTTTCTTTGGTGCATTAGAATGCCTTGTTGTGACCTAGCAAACTCAATGCCAAGAAAATATTTCATCTCACCTAGGTCTTTCATTTTAAATGCTTGCTGTAGTTTGGCCTTGACTTCTTCTAACAACATCAGATTAGGTCCAGTAAGGAGCATGTCATCTACATACACCAGAATGACTATAGTATGTTCACATGTTCCCTTGATGAATAAAGAGTGGTCATGCTGGCTCTGTGAGAACCCAAACTTCAGTAGTGCTTCTGAGAGTTTGGCATTCCATTGTCTTGGTGCCTGTTTAAGTCCATACAAGGATTTCAGAAGTCTGCATGCTGGTCTGTTCTCCCCCTGACTCTGAAATCCTTGGGGAAGAGTAATATAAATCTCATCATGTAGATCTTCTTGAAGAAAGGTATTATACACATCTATTTGATGGATATTCCAATGTTCAGAAGCAGCCACAGCTAATACTGTCCTAACAATAACCATTTTGACCATAGGACTGAAAGTTTTCGGGTAGTCAATACCCTCTTGTTGACTATACCCCTTTGCCACAAGCCTGGCCTTGAACCTTTTCACCTCCCCTATAGCTTTGTACTTCACTTTATATATCTATTTACAACCAATTGGAACTTTGTCAGGAGGTAAGGGAACCACATCCCAAGTGTGATTGGATTCCAATGCAGTGATCTCAGCTTGCATTGCCTCAACCCACCTAGAGTCCTTGACAACATCCTCAAATGTAGTAGGCTCAACTATGGAAGAAAATGCGGGTAGGTAGCACTGATACTTGGGAGACAAACCATCATAGGAAATGTTGGTAGCAATAGAGTAATGAACAGCCTTGTGATTGGGACATGTCACAAAATCTTTCAGCCAAAGAGGAGTCTACTTAGTCCTCAAGGATCTTCTTAGGCCAGGATAATGTTGAGCAACTGAAGGTAGCAAAGATGGCACTCCTTCAGTGGTGTTATCCAGCTGGACAGATGTCTCCTGGCTTGAGGCATCACCTGTAGGACTCAGATTGGAGGAAGGAGAGGAGACCTCTTTTGAGCTGGGAAGCTCATGTGATGTAGAGGTGTAGTCTATATCATAAGTAGAAGATTCAGAAGACAAAAATACAGGTGGAGAGGAATGGGACTCCTTAAAGGGAAAAATATCTTCTCTAAAAGAAACATCCCTATTGATGAAGAAGCAATTAGTAGAAAGGTCCAGTAATAGATAACCCTTTTGAGTGTCAGAGAACCCCATGAGAACTGAAGGTTTGGCCCTGGGAAGCAGCTTGTCTGTCTCTTGCACTTGTTTGGCATAACACAAACAACCAAGAATTCTCAGATGCTCCAAGTTAGGTTCCTGTCCATACAACAACTCAAAGCGGGGATAATCCATTTAGAACAAAACTTGGCATTCTGTTGATAATATAAACAGTTGCAATAACACAGTGACCCCAATACTTAATAGGGATCTGTTCTTGAAATTTCAAAGCTCTAGTCACCTCCAGAATATGTCTATGCTTCCTCTCAGCAACTCTATTTTGCTGAGGGGTATATGCACAAGTCTTCTGATGAATAATACTATATTTTTGAAATAGAGCAAGACATATAGAATTAACAAACTCAGAATCATTATCAGATCTAACTGCTTTGAGAACTTTGTTGAATTGAGTTTGAACAAAGACAATAAACTGAATCAGTACCACACACACGTCAGACTTTAATCTTAAAAGAAAAAAACAGGTCATTCTTGTGAAATCATCAACCACAGGTAGAAAGTATCTATGACTATCAACTATTGCATGTTTGTAAGGACCCCAAACATCAACATGAATGAGGTCAAAAGCAACAATACTTTTAATACAACTATTAAGAAAGGGTAGTCTGGTCTGCTTAGCACATGGATGATATCAGTAATAGTGGCTAATTTGGCAGGAAATAATTTATTAAGAACTGTACTGGACACATGACCTAATCTTTTGTGCCACAAGTTAACTTCTATAGTAGAGTTCCTCCTGTTTGTTTTTATTCCAGCTATAGCCAGTGAAATGGCAGAGAGTCTCTTGGAACCATGCCTCTGCAGAAAGTACATGCCATCTCTCTCCCTGCCAATCTCCCTCACCCTGCCACTAAAGAGATCCTGAAATACACAGAAATCAGGATAAAAGGAAGCAAAGCATTTTAGATCTCTTGTCATCTTTGAAACAAACAACAGGTTGAATTTGAACTGAGGCACATAGAAAACTTCTTTAATGACATTGTTGTCAAAAATGTGACTGTCTCCAATATGTGTGACTTGAGTAACATCACCATTAGGTAGTAGCACCTGTCTGGGCTCACTAGGGGCAGTTAGGGAGGTTTTAGTTAGCATATTAATGTCTGAAACCATGTGGTTTGTGGCTCCAGTATCAATGATCCATTCCTGCAGGCTAGGTGATGAAGCCAAGAGAGAAATGTGAGTACTTGCTATATTTGCTTGAGAAGTGAAAGATGAAGTGCCATTGTGATTGTTGTTCAGGATCTGCATAATTTGCTCATATTGTTCTTTGGTGAATGGGAAAGCACCTCCTTGAGCTGTTGATTGAGAGTTTGTAACATTACTGGCCTGTGGAGTAGAATAACCACCCTGAATTTGAGCACTAGCACTTCCTTGTCCCTGATAGTTTCCACCATCCTGACTTATAGCCTGATAATGAGTGTAGTTTGCAGGCAGAGACTGCAATGGAGTACACTGAGAAGCATTTTCAGCATATAAAGGCATAGAGTAACCAGGTTCTACCATGACATTGTGTGCACTAGCTCCCTCTTTCTTCTTAGGCTTATAATCAGTTGGATAACCTATGATTTTGTAACAATTCTCCTTACTATGACATTTCATTTTGCAGAAGTCACATTGAACATTGTAGTTCTTTCTAAACCTTGAGTTAGAATTAGACTTAGCACTATAAAGTGTTGTTGATTCATAGGTATTAGGGTTCATAATAGGAGGGGGACTTAATACACTAGTTGATGCTGCTACAGTTCGTTCACTCTCATCACTCATAAGCATGGCATAAGCTTGATTCACTGTAGGTAAGGGCTTCATCATGAGAATTTGACTACGAGCTTGTGAATAGGAGTCATTTAAGCCCATTAAAAATTGATATACCTTTTGTTTTGTAGATGCACAATAAACCCCCTTGTCTTTGCACAATCACAATCAGGTGTAGGTATTATAGACTCAGATTCATCCCAGAGATCCTTAAGTTTTGAGTAGGAAACAGAGATAGAAGATGTACCTTGACATAGAGTGGCGGTTTCCTTGTGTAAATTGTAACATCGAGTGTCGTTTACCTTATCAAATCTCTCCTACATATCTAGCCACACCTTTTGTGCATTAGTGGCATAGGCTATGCTACAAATTAGTCATGGAGCAACTGAATTCATCAACCACAGCAGTACGATAGCATTACACCTTTCCCATTGGTAGCAGTACTTCTCGCGAAACCTCTCCTTTGGCCATCGGCCATAAACAATTCCCAGCTTGTTACGACCTAACAAGGAAATTCGCATAGATTTATACCACAAGGAGTAATTATCAGTTCCGGTTAACTGAAATGAGATCAAAGAAATGCCGCTGGTATCACCAGGTGCCCAGATATAAAGGATGAGTCACTGCAACTATAACTCCTTCCTCGAACTCATCGTCCGATGATGTATGCGATGTAGTCTCAGCTGTGACAATAGCATTCTCATCATCAGTCGCCATTATCAAGATATTCTAGGTTTTCTCTCAGATCTGGAAACAATTGAGATCATAATTGACTCAAACTAATAGAAAATTATCAGAATGAGGAGCAGAGAAGAGACTTTGGATCAATTTTGAGCTTCGATTCGGAGCTCAAAGCTCTGATACCATGCTGAACTTTATGGAAGAACAACCATGAATGAGCTTAGGTAAAGGAAGAGAAAATAGAGGAGAAAAGAAAGAGTAGAGGGAACACACTAAATGAATGAAACAGTAACTGCTTCTTCGTTTCAATACTTCTCCGATGTACACACACACACATATATATATATATATATATATATATATATATATATATATATATATATATATACATGTGAGTTAATTACCTAACTACTTAACTAGTCTAGCTAAGTATAAATAGACTAAACTACCCCTCAAGCTTATGTCACTTCTCTTTCCTCAACAAATCTCCCCGTTCTTTTTCCTTTTCTCTTCCACTTAACCTTTTTTGCTATCCAAGTAGAACAATCCATAGTTAACGACTAGCTAGGTGTTGTGGGAGAATTTGGTACTAGTAAAATTTAAACTAAAATATTGTAAATCTAATCTCTTACGTATAGGGATGTCAAACGGACGGGTTAGATTAATTTTGGACATGTCAAATAGACTGAGTAAATGAATGGGCGAATCAATGACCCCACTCAAAAGTCACTTGGGATGAGATGAGTTAGGTCAAGTTGGGCTAAAATTTGGATTATAACCCAATCCGCCCAATTCTGACCAAGTTTTAATTAAGAAGAATTAACCGAAATAGCCGCTCACCCTACCACTTAAATTAAAAATAGCAGATAAATGTATAATATATGCATAATTTATATGTTACATCTGTATAATCGATGTATAATTTATGTAAATGGGTAGAATAAGTAGACAACTAATATGGCTGGGTATTGTGTAAAAATACCTTTAATTAAGAAAAAATATTTTCTTATGAATTTTTAATTATCAAATAAGATTTTTTTCTTTTGTCACGGTCATATATAACATATCAAAGAAAAAAATTACTTTGAAGATATTTTAGCAAAGTTACTCAATGATCAATTTGGGGTAAAAATTAGTCCAATTTTAGATGAGCTGAAACAGGTTGGGTAAGATGGGTTGAGTTCAATAAATGAACAAGCCAATAAGTAGCCCAACCTTAAATGGATTAGATGTGTTAAATGAATTTGAGCTTAAATTACTACCCCTACTTATATATATAGATCAAATATAGAACACAAGGTTTTGCAATTTGACACGTGCAACTTGTTCATCGACATATTTAAACATTTATGTGCAGAATCTTTATCAATGAGATTCAAAATTGAACATGCAAAGATGCCAAGATAATTCAGCATATAATAAATAAAATTTGATCTTATACAATACGGAGTATTAATTTTTTTGGCGAAGTGGATTCGATCAGTTGTTTTTGTTTACCACCTTCCGTTCTGTAACTCAGCCTATACCGAATATCGGTGGGAAACTAAAAAAAAAAAAGTCAATCACTGGAATTTAGGGTCCAGTGTCTTAAAATCAAAAGCTAGATGATTTGACAAAAGAAATGTTCCTAAGAGACTGCAGATATCGTGCTTTCATACCAGTGTCTCAGTTTCATCAGTTCAAACACCAATGACTTTATTTTTTTTATTTTTTTGTTAAATCATTTTTGCGTTCTGCCTATATTTGTAAATATGGCACCAGTTTCAGTTGAAATGATTCCCTCTTTTTAAAAGACTGAAATTTCATATTTGCAAATATGGAAGTATTATATATGGGTAAATAAAGCCTTTGTATTTTGATATAATAAATTTACGAGTTTAAGTTATATACACTATTAGTGTAAAAAATTTAACACGATTATGTCATTTAGAAAATACTTTAGGGTACACCGACAAAATATATATAACTTAAACTCGAAATTCATAAATTACTAATAATATTTGTTACACAAGTTGAAGATAGTGGAGAGTTTCTAGAAAAAGGGATTTCCCATTGTGGGATGTTTTTTTCAAAGAAGCATTTGATGGTGTTGCATTTGGATGTTTGGAAATAATTTAAGTCTAAGGCACATATATAACTCCCTCCCCACCCCTCAACACCCCAACACAATATTCCTTTCATTGTCAAATAAGGTGGCTGTCTCGTCTATCTATAATTAAAAGATGCAAATTTAATATTTCTCGAATCCACCCCAAAAATATTTTAGAGCCTCCTCTTTTCTCTAGCACGATGTCGAAATAATAGATTTTTTAAAAAAAGAAACACGATGATTAAACGAAAACCAATGTTAATCGGTCCCGTATACTCCTACATCCCAATTTATGTGTCGGAGTTCGAATTTCGAGAATCAAACGAAGTTTTCTTTGACCGTAATTTTTTCATATATCTTTTAGATATTTTAAATTGTTAACTATTGTGGTTTATAGTATTTTTTTTTTACGTAGTTTCTAAATACATAATTTTATTTCAAAAAATTTAAAAATTTTATGACCGAATTCATGGTCAAAATTAAAAAGTTTGACTTGAAAATCAAGCCCTGCTACATTAATTGGGACAGAGGAAGTAATACTTATTAGTAATCACGGAGACATATACAATAGGAGTTATCTAAATTATGGTGAACCTAATTTTTCCGACTCGGAACATATTGATTATGAGTCTTTAAAATAATTAAAATTTTAATAAACATTGAATTCATAATTTTAAAAGTGTAATAAGCCTATAATAAAAACTTAAAGAATATACGTTAATTAATTTTTAAATAGGTTTCATAATCGCCATGAGCGGGAGGATAAGCAACAATATAGAAGTAACGGTCGTCTTGATACAAATATTAAGAAGTTATATTGTAAATTTGTAATCTAAGAAGAAGATAAATTACAAGTCATAAAATTCAGCATTTGCGGCTTAAGAACTTGTAAAATAACTTGAACTAAAAAGCATGTTAGATGAACATGCTATTTATCAATTAAATATATATTTATATGTAATAATTATTTATGTTATTAGTAATATATATCAATGAAATCCTCTAATTCGTGGTTAGAATCATTATATTCCCGAGGTAATTGTACAATAAAAATCCAACAGGGTGTTTCTTTGTTGACAGAGAGAAAATAGACAGACATAAAGAAGACAAGGAAGAAAGAAAAAAGGAAGAGGTGGTATATAGGAGGAAAAGTCCATGTCCAAATCATTATCTAATATTCCCTTCTGCTTTTGCGTTGAAAAAAAAAGGGGTAAAGAGAGGGTTTGCATGGAAAGCTCACGCGTTATAATCCACAAAGTTTTTTTTTATTTTTTTAATAATTTATATATATATTTTCCATTTTTGTCTATCTCAAAAAGAATATACCTTCTTATATTTTAAGTTAAGTTAAAACTTTCTATTTTATCTTTAATAAGATGATTTATAACCATAAAATATTTGTAACTTATTTAAACCATAACTTTGTTTTTCAAAATATTCATTCTTCTTAAATCCGTCAGATGCCAGCGTATGCACCGTTATAACATTGGAATTCATCTGAAATCAATAATTTTGACATGCAGAATAAATTAGTGTAATAATATATAAATTAAAAAATATAATATACAATAGATCTGAACCTATAATTTTAAAAATAAAATAAATTCAATCCTAATAACTTTAGAGGTTGAACTCATTATGTTTAAATTATGATCGAGAGTTTTAAACCCGTGATTTTAGTCTACAATGTTGTAATAGTGCAGAAGATTATGATGAGTGATGTGTTGAATGAGGCCACAATCCAAAGCAACCTCTATCTAGTCATTATGTCTTTTACTAGAAAACGGACATTATAAAGGCCATATTGAAAATGGCCTTTCACCGGCCAATCTCTCCACCATCATACTTACATTTCTCTTTGCCACTTGCTTAACCAAACCATTTTTTCGACTATATTTCTCTATAAAACATTATTCATACTCGATATTCCTTATTATTTAATACAAACATAGAACCGCAATAACATATTCAATTTAATCTCACAAATAAAATTTTGGCAGAGTAATGATCACGCAACCTTATCTTACCTTTACCTTTATGCAAATAAAAAGATTGTTTTCAATAAACCTCAAAGCTGAATAAGGAACATACATCTTTTAGTTAATTTATTTTACATAAATGTAGTTAATATGATATTTCGTTTACAATATAAACTCTTAGATAGGTCATTTGTTCAAAGGTAAGGTATGTTTGAATTAGTAAGTTAGACAATATAGTGGAGATATATAATGCAAGAATTATAATGCATGAATTACATGCAAAAATTATGTTTTATTGGAAACTAAGTGTATAATAGATGTTTAGTATTGAAAATTAAGTGTATAATAGATGTTTAGTTTAAAAAAAATAATAGAAGACTATTTACTATATGAGGGATTGTTTTGTCATTTTAGAATTTTATCCATTCAGTCACTTCTTATTATTTCACATCCTATTTTGCAGAAATATTACTCACTCCATTCCTCTTTTTGTCATACGCTTTTTTTTCAGTATATTCCGTAATGAATGCTAGAGTTGAATTATTTGCTTTGATGGATAAATGAGATGCTAGCAAGTTTTTGGGGAGATATTCAAAAATAGCCAGATTTATAAGTGAGCGCCAACGTTTTAAAAGTAATTAAAATTTAGTCATTTTTCATATAAAAGTAAATCTGAAGGAAAACACTATGACTATCTTTCAATGACCACTTGTAAATCTGGCTATTTATGAATTTCTCCCGAAAAACTTGCTAGCATCTCATATATCCACGAGATGCTAGCAACGAAAACACTGTTCAAGATCCGAAAATATTCCAACATAATATACTGGAATTTCAGCATAATATACTGGACTTCCAACTCTCTTCTTTCGTTTCTTTTTTGAAATTATTATCTCTTCTGTTGAGCCGAGGGTCTCCCGAAAACAGCCTCTCTACCCTTCCGGGATAGGGGTAAGGTCTGCGTACATCCTACCCTCCCCAGACTCTACTAGTGAGATTTTACTGGGTATGTTGTTATTGTATACTGGACTTCCAGCATAAAGTTCCAGTATAATATACCGGTCCATCATAATATGTTGGAAGTTTATATACAGATATTCCAATCTCCAGTATATTATGCTCGAACTTTCTGCGTGTTGGAGTTTCAGCATATAATATGTTGGAAGTTCATGCATAGGTACACCAATCTCCCGTATATGCATTGGAACAAATTAGTGGTTATTTTTCAATGACTTTGCAAATGCTGACTATTTTTCAATTACCAATCCGAAAACTGGCTAACCATGTTATTTTTACAAGTTTTTCTAAGCCACCATTTTATTGGATTTTGTGTCATTTTCATCTTTCAAACGTGCAATAGCTTGCCGTGTCTCCTTACTCCTTGCTAGGGCGTCGTTTAGTATAAAATCTGGCGATTGGGTTTCTTTCCAAAATCTGGCCAACTCGAAGCCGAAACAATAAACGTAAAGAAACAATTACCCCTATCGACAAAATGCCCATTTCCTTCTTCTTCCCCTCTTTTTAAATCTCTCTAACCCTTATAACTTCTCCTAGAGTCATTTCTTTGTTCATCTTTTCCAAGTAAGAGAGTTAATTTCTATGTGAATAGTACCTCTAAAAGTACATTATGTTGAGTTTACAAACATGGAAAGGAAATAGAAGCACGAATCTGAATTGGTCGAGTCAGTGAATAGAAAAAAAGTTTGGTATTAAAGAAGAAATTTTTTGAAGATGGATCAAGAAAATAAGCATTATCTATTTTCTTCTTATCTACGGAACGTCCCACATTCTCTTTTGGTGCAGAAGTGGAGTTTTTGGATTCTCAAGATGAAGGATAACATTATTTTTGAGGATATCTTCTACTAATATTTAGCTTGGAAAGTGGCAAACAGATTGGAGCCAGGCAATTTTTTTTCAAAATTCCGTTGCTTTTTTATTTTTTTTAAATTTCTTTTCCTTCCCTTTTATTTAGACACTGATCATACTCAGGCTCTATGTTGACTAATAATTCTTGAACAAGAGCCAAGAGGAATGGACTGTTTTTTTCATTTTTAAATATAACTCTTGCATTAGAGCAAGTTGGTGCATAATATATAAACTTAGTTGCTTTTCAGAACGTTATGATTCTTATTTTCGTTTAAGAATTTACTCTTGAATGTTAATTGTGTTCGGTTCTATTTATTCTTGTGCATTTCATTTCTACTTTTCAAGAAAAAATGCTACTATTAGTTATCACGCATATGTAAAAATCATAAAGGGGATATTTAATCAAGCTCTTATATCTTAGCTTCAATTTGATAAGTGCCGGCTGATATTTTGAATTATTTATTTGTCTTATCATAGATGCTATGGCCACGGACAAATCCAGAATTTAAAGCCAGTGAATTCCAAATTAATTAATGTGTTCCTCTGTAATATATATGTGTACATTTTAATTTTATTTATATATATGTGTATATCATATATTCGAACAATTATGAGTTCAGATGAACGGTAGAAATCGTCCTAGATCCTCCTTTGGCTCCAATCTATCACTAATTATAAGCGTCATGGTATAGGGTATAATTTATAGATGATAGATCGAGTATAAGGTATAATTTATACACGACGGATCGATGGGAAACTTATAGGTTCACGTGAACGCAACTTTTATCCGAACCTAGTATATGCTTTTAAAAATTCACTAAATACCTTAATATATTTGATTGAATACAATTATTATTGTATATTAACTTGAGATATTATTATAACAAGAATCTGTAAACTTTAAATTATATATTCTCGATCCTCTGAATTTTTTTACCTAATTATTTATGCAAATCTTATAATAGCTCATTTCTTCTAATCTGGACAGAGCCATCTTGAAGAAAGTTTACGTTCTAGCTAATATCTTTTTATTTATTTGCTCTAGTTGATAATGTTGATGAAGTATCACCATTTTGTGCTATCTAGATGGCTTATGTTCGTGATTTTTTCTAAATTCGATTTTCACATTACATACTTAATATGAGGGTTCTTTTCATCCTTGATTTTTGTTGTTTGTACAACAATTTTTTTAATCTGTTATAGCATGTTTCTGGCTTAATATTAGGTTATTAAATCTACAGTTACATCTAGATATCTTTGATGAGGTGAGCAAAAAGTATAAATATTACTTAGCATAATATTTATTTTTGAACAATTTGTCGAGAACTGACCAACTTTCGGTATTACTGGATAGTTGCTGGGTAGGAGCTGCACATGTTACATTGATTTAAATCTACCTATTTCAGTTTAATATATAAGTTTTTAACACATAGTTAGCTCATTATTTGTCCTTCAACCAAGACAAGAAGATATGTTCCACCTAAAATCAAGCACAAAATTAGAAAATGTCGGACTAATTGTCTAAAAAGGTGCCAAAAGGGATGTAACAACCTCCTTGGAAGATACCCTTTGACGCATTTGAACTATAGACAGCGATATGGAAGAATATTGAATAGAGGCAGATATAATTATTAATCAATTTTCGGTTGTTGGCTGTAGTTTCCTCACCATGCTTCAACCTGCCGGATTGCTATTTTAGGGCATAGGTACCTAACTTTTTCTTTTTAAAAAAAGTATTTTAGATGACGAGAACATCCAATGCGAACCATATAGTCACTTATTAATACGAGATAGCTAAATCTCATTATATTACTCTCTCCAACCGAAATTTAAGAATATAAAGAAAATTTTTGAAGGTAATGATGTTAAACTAAATGCATGTGTAACTATATCAAAGGAATAACGCTTCTCGATTAAATACATTTTCTTCGTTCCAATTTTTGCACCAAATTACATACCTCGTTTTCTCTTTTTAATTCGTTCAAAAAAGAATTTTACCTTTATATATTTAGTAAGTTTTTAATGCAAATATCTCATTTTACTCTTAATGGCACTTCTTTACAGGAATACACCGTATATCCAAGGGCATGGGATTCAAAATGGTTCTTTTTTTCATTGAACAAAGAACTCACCCAACTGTTTCTATGACACTCCATTCGCTACTACTGTCAGGTATGCCGTGTGGGACTGTTTTGAAGTTGATTTATATATGTAAACTGTATCTATTTGGCGAAATACATAAATCGTTTCTTTAAGTTGTCCTCAACGATTAATTGAACACCTCAGTTAGATATTTTATTTGTCACACCTCCTTTTGGCGCGCCGCGGGGGCGCGAGGGAGTTTTTCCAATTAAAGGACAATCGAAACGGG
>MU665949.1:0-12377 GCA_026770625.1 Nicotiana glauca
AATCCGGATAAGGAATTCTGTTAACCCGGGAGAAGGTGTTAGGCATTCCCGGATTCTGTGGTTCTAGCACGGTCGTTCAACTGTTGTATTTGATTTTATCTGATTTTCATATATATTCTATTTTTATGTGCTTTCAATTAATAACCCGCTTTTATTATATTTATTGTTTATATTTTACAAGAATTGCAACGTCGTGAAAATATATCTCGAATCACGCCGTACCAGTACGCCCGTGGCCTTTAACATATTTCGACTTCGTTGAGATTTGGATTTGGATCACATAAGTGTGCACCCATATTTGAGGAAAGTAATATTATTATCAACCGCGTCTAAAGCATCTACGTGTTTATTAACTTTGGGAAGGATCATGAAATTTACTAAACGATCCTCCCGATTTCTAATATTTTGAATGGATCATTTATTGAGGGCCCCACAATTTTACTTTTGGCGAGGCTCATCTCACTTATATTATTAAAGGTCAATCCTAAAGTAACTACGATTTTTCTACTTAATTTGTCTCTAACAGTAAAAATCCTAACAAATTAATAATTATCCTAATTGATTAATTATTGGCCTGGATATACCTTTGGGCCCAAGATAACATCTTGGCCCAAGTGAAATCGGATCAATTTTGACAACCAGTGATTTTTTTCAAAACAGAAGGTTCTGTCCAAATTATTAAGGTCCCAAACTTTATATAAATAACCCCTAATGGGGCCAATAGCAAGCCTGAACTCAGGCCCAAAAGATTATGTAAATCTGATCCAAACTTGGCCATTCATCTTTGACCTACGATGGATCCTTTCGTGCATAACCACTGGAATAATCATATTGATCCATATGTTGAATAAAAAACAATCTGCTTAATTTTAATGTTTCAATTGATTTTAAGTTTGTATTTCACATTCAAATCCAGAATTATATATACCTCTAATATAAAGCTAAAGACACAAAGTAATTCTCAGTACTTTTGAAATAAGGTGAACATATTGTTTCAGGTACCGAATATGTAACTAATCTGCATACGTCTAAAATTAATAATTAAGTTGTCTGTTTTCTTTTTAAATAAAAAAATTCCTTATACTAATTTGAGTAAATGATTCCTATCAAAAAAATAAAAAAAATTTTACTACTAATTGGAGCCTTATATTACTCTAACGAGATTAACATATCTATATCCTTTCATATACTAAAAAAGCTAAATTTCTAACATTCAATTTGCAATCTAGCCAATATTCCTAAACTAACAGTAAAATAATTTTTCAAACAATTTCAAATGTCCAGTCCATATTAATTACACAAGGAAAACTGAAATATACAGAGATAGCAAAATCTATATCGAATCAGGCTTCGATTTTCATATCATATTTCTACTGGAAGTTTACACAGCAGTAATCTCAGGGAATGTACCTGAAATTGAGAGATGAAGTGAGAAGAGAGACAAGTCGCATAATCAAGCTATTTCAGTAGCATCAATCGAACTTGAGATTGAACCAAAATAAACACATTGAGCAGATTGAAATTTCAGGATCTCAAACAATTCCAAAATCATAACAACTTGAATTTTGATAGAACAATCACTGTTTTTTTGATTTTCTGTTAATTCGTATAATTTTTTTTTGGATTTTTTGAAAGGAATTTCAGATCTAGAAAAGAGAATTTCAGATCTGGAAATGAAAGATATTTTTTGGGAATTTCTAGTATTCAGAACCTATGAATTAAGGCATATCAATGCCTATTTATAGAACTAGAATTGGAGGGAATTTTAAATTTCAGATTTTATCTATTAGTCCCTCTTTTATTTCATTTTAATCCTTTATTTTCTAATTTGTTAAACAAGTTACTACACCTATTTATTAGAAACTATACTAATGCCCCAATCTAGAAGGTTCTAATTGCATCTACCATGTTCCTACCCCTTGAAATGTCTATTTCACCCTCACTTGCATTCTATTATTTACTAATTCTACCCTTTTCAATACCTATAATACCCTTAAAACTAGGCTGAAATTACCACCAACCTATTCTAAAATTCCCACAGTGCCCTCACTTCCCATTCAAAATTACAAATCTTAGTCCACCCAAATCCAAACCATAATTAATTTCTAACAGCTATATCCAAACTCAACTACTAATCAGCTAAACAACTAAGGCTAAATTTCACTAATTATAAACTAATAGGACTTAATAGAATCAATTCACCAATTAAACCAGTCGAAAAACAAATAAATTCTAAATTTAGAAATTTAATTAAACTAATCAGTCAACTCATCAACTAACAATTTATCAAACAAACAATGTTAATAATAGAATCCGTGATTAGTATCAAAACAAAACAAATGAGAATTCAATCTACCTAAGTCGATAGAGCAATTATCTAAATCAAACTAATACTTAGTCTCACATAATAAAGATCAAAATACTTAAACGAACAAGTTTAATAAACAAACAAAAATGGAACTAAAGCTAAAACAAGTGTTTGAGCAGAATTAAAATCAAATCGAACCAAACAATTATTGACTAAAACATGAATTAACTAACTCACAAAAAATTGAGAGATAAAAGAAAAATTGAAGGAGAGGCTTCACTAACCAATTAAGGTTCTGCCAACTGCTAAGCTCGAAATTTGGAAATCTTCTCAAGAGCAGTGGGGAGGAAAAACTAATGTATGATTTTGTGGTTGAACCAAGGCGGCGCTGCTACTGGCAAAGGTGGCGGCTAGGGTTCTTGAACTTTGAATCAAAATTCGAAACTCTTGAAGTCGATTTGGAGGAAAAGGGATGGAGGTATGACATAAAAAGGGGGAGGTGATGCTAAGGTATGAGTTTGGCAACCATTGGTGTAAATCTTGTTTTGGCCGGGAATTTCAAAGGACGATTTGGCGTGTTTGGCTATGATTTGGACAAAACTAGGCTAAGGGTTGAAAAGAGGAGGGAAAAAGGGGTTTGGGGTGTGAATTTGGGTTGGATTAGGGTTATGCCTACGCCGCCGCCGCCGGCGATTTCCGGCCGGCGGTGACGCGGCGGAAGACGACGGTGAAGCGGTGGCCGACAGTGGTGATTCAATCGGCGATACAGGGGTGGGAGGAGTATACGAGGAGGATAGAATTGGTTCTGTTTTTTTGGATTAATGTTTCAAACATTATTATTTAATATCATTAATGGTTATAAGCTGTCGGATGAAGGGTAACAGATGGCCAGGATTTGCTCGATTTAAACGGCGTCGTTCTGAAGTCGGCCGGATTTGGCATTTTGGGCTGGTTATTCTGATTTGGGTTGTTAATTTGGCCCAATTGAATGTTCTAAAAACCAGCCTTTTCTATGTATTGTTTTTTTTTCATTTCTTTTGTTCATTTATATTTTCTTTTTGTATATTTTATTTTTTCCTGATTTTGTAAAATTAAAACAAAGCCTAATTAAATCCTAAAAATTATTTAAAATCAAAAAATAAATGCAAAGACCATTTTGTTTTGTCATTTTCTTTAATTTTGTTCTAAAACAAATTGCTACCTAATTAATACTAAAAATGAAATAAAATCCTAAATGCATATTTTGTATTTTTATAACTTAACATGCACAAATAACAAGCAAATATAAAATTTACAAAAAATTGTAAAAATATAAGAAATTTATTTTTATTTGAATTTGATAGGAATAACTCATATACAGGGCAAAAATCACGTGCTCACACATTCCATAAGCAGGAAAATCATTTATAGTCCACATCAAAGCAACATGCAATCTGAAGTTTTGTTTGGTTGATATATCATATGTTTCCACATCTTGATGCCATAATAATTGTAACTCATCAATCAAAGGCTGCAAGTATACATCAATCAAACTTTTCGGATTGCGTGGACCTGGAACAATACAAGTTAGGAACAAATATGGACTTGTCATGCACAACTCTGGCAGAAGATTATATGGAGTAACAAACACCGGCCAACATGAATATGGTGCAGTAGAGACATCAAATGGAGTAAATTCATCTGTGCATAATCCCAACCTAATGTTTCTTGGTTCACTAGCAAATTCGGGGAACACCCTATCAAAATGCTTCCACGCTTCTCCATCTGACGGATGGCAGAGTATACCAGGTGGCCTTCTATGTTCGTAGTGCCATCTCATATGAGGAACAAAGCTCATTGATGAATACAACCTCTTTAACCTAGGTATAAGAGGTAAGTAATGCATCGCTTTAACTGGAACTTTCTTTTTTGTATTAGGATTTGTGACTTCCTTAAAACGAGGCTGATTACAAAATTTACAGTTCTCTAGAGATGCGTCATCCTTATAGAATTGCATGCAACCTTTCTCACAACAATCAATTCTCTCTGATGAAAGACCCAACTTAGAAACTAATTTTTTAGCAGTGTAGAAATCTTTTGGTAAGTCAATGTTACTCGGGTTAAGTTCATTCATAAGCCCAATAATAGAATTCATGCCCGCTTGGGAAATAGAACTATCCGATTTAATACTTAGCAATCTGACCGCAACAGATAACTTGGAATGCACTGAACCTTCTTATAATGGACGACTAGCTTCAAGTAATTGTTCATAGAAATGCTTAGCCTCATCATTTGATTCAGATTGAACCCCAGGAAATGTCCTAAAAGCATCCCTCATCATTTCATTGTATCGAGAATTTTCAACATTATGCTCCGAAATGGGACTACCCTCACCACCAAAAGAATTATGAAAGTTAGCATCATTTAAACTAGCATGATTCTCCCCTTGAGCAGTCCATATATAATAATTTTCTATAAACCCTTTCATGTAGAGATGGACTTTAACTTCGTCTGATTTCAATAACTTAACACATTTACATTTCACACAAGGACACCTAATTCTTCCTTCAATAAGAAAATCATCAAGTGTTTGAGCCTTAGCAATAAATTCAGTAACCCCTGCAATAAATTCATCCCTCAACCCCACACGATTAGGATGATTTGTATTATACATTCATCTATGATGTACAAATTCCATCTACACAAATAAAAATCTATAAATGAGATATTTAAAATAATTTGATTTATTTAAACTGGTTTACTACATCTTCTACATCTATTTTGAGTTTGTTTTCTTTATAAATCAAAATGTAGGACTCTCTAAATAAAGAAACCTATTAACATTCTCACCATATACATGTTGCTGAACATCTAAGCTATGCATCTGTATGTCTAATATCAAACTACTACTAATATTTTCTAGTGTATTGACATGTGTTATGTTAGAACAACAAAGATATATGATGCAGATTACACACAGATAAACGAAGATAAATCAGAAGGAATATTGTTAATAACTTGTAGGCAGATATATAATTGTTTTGCTGGAATGTTGACTATAATACTCAAAAGTCTTATTGTTGACTAGTTGTATAGTACATCTCAAATAACAAATAATTGAAACAAATTTCAAAATGTTAGGATCCAATTTCTCTTTATAGGTCCCACTTCCCAGTTTCCTAGCATTTGCCTAAGTAAAAAAAAGTTGGCCACCAAGTTTGAACATTTAATTCTCTATCCTGTCAGATCAACAAATATTTCCACCAAAGAAAGTGATAAATTTTTGGTTTTCTACTTTAACATATAGTGATATAAGAATTAATACTTACACTTTTTGCACACACAAGCTGGTTAATGTTTTGAAATTTCTAATGTCGAATCAAAGTTCAGCAGGAACCAAACAAAATTAACAATGAAAGGAACAACTTAGTAAACCAAAAAGATGTTAGCTACTGCAAAGTAATGATGTGAAGTTAACATATATGTGCAACATACTTCCTTTTTCCACACATACCAATATCACGAACATCATAAATACGACCTACTAAGACTAAGGAATAGAAGATTATCGCATACATAAATTAAGAATAATTCATTAAGCTCCAATTAGAAAATCAGCTAAAGGAATTGCAGGTAGGAAATACGAACCAAAAGCCCTATTTGACAGGAATTCAGACAACAATCAACGAGATTTAAAATTCCAGAAGAGGCTTTATGACTTTTACAGTATAAATAAAATGTACGCAGTGGAGGGTTTGGATGGGGGAAACTTACCTGGCAGTGGAGGATCTCGTTTGACTTGCAGCGGCGCCGGCGAGCTGCTCATTGATGGAAGCGGCGGTGAGGATAAGTTTAGGCGAGAGAGAAAAGAGAGAAGGAAGGAAAGAGGAACAGGAAAAGAAAGGAAGTTGTTGAGGGTTTTTTAAAACACTCTCCGACCGATTCGGTCGGTAATTTGGTCAAAAATAGTCAACCTCGTTTTACTAAACTTTTACGACCGAATCCGTTGCTATGTTTTATTTATTTCTTTATTTTTTTGAATTGTTTTCGACCGAATTAGTCGCTAAAAATGGCGCGAAATTTCCCGCCAAAATTTACGATGGACATAGACGCAATATTAGTCATAAGTACTACTAAAAATTAAAAAATATATTTTTATGAATATCCCGACCGATTCTGTCGGAGATTTCCGACTACTATTTTCCGTCGCAAATTTCAGTCGGAAATTAGCCGTTTTTTAGTAGTGGATGGTAGGGATCCTATTTTGTATAATTCACATTACCTTACCAATGCAATGTATTTTTATTTTTGTTGAAATTTTTTGTCATTCTTTAGTGTTTACTTCAATCCTTTAGTGTTCACTACAGTTCTTTAGAATTTATGCTAGTTAATGTGGTTAATCGTATGAATGGAATGGAACTTACTTCATTGCAAAAGTTACTAAAAGAGGTGTTGCAAATTACAGAATTGTGTATTACAGTAGTGAAAAGGAATGAAACTTAGTTCATTGAAAATTAAAGAAGTACTGGCATATTACATAATCCAATTCCAAAGTATATCAGTGAGTGCAACAAACTACATTTACAAAAGAAGCAAGTTTATAACAAAAGCAAATGCTGCATATTCTATAATCTTGTCTAGCCACTAATTTTTTTTGGCTAGTTTATCCATGATCACTTGAGTTGAAGATTGATATGGTACTTTTGTTCCAACTTTGTTTCTTCTACTTGCACTCATCTATTGTTATTGTAAAGTAGTGATTCCCATTCCATCTAATAGCCTGTTTGGCCAAGCTTCTCACTTGGCCAAAAGCACCTTTTTTTTTTTCAAAAGCACATTTCTTTTTAATTTGAGGTGTTTGACCAAGCTTATTTGGGGGAAACAAGTGCTTTGGGAAGAAGCAGAAGTAGTTTCAGAGAAGCAGAAAAAAGTAGCTTCTTTTCAAAAGCAGAACAGAAGCAGTTTTGGTTTTTTTTCTTACCTAAAATACCCTTAACAAAATATAGTACATACCAAAATAACCCTTAAAATTAATACTTAGGATATTAATTTATAATTATTTCTTCTTATTTTTAGGAAAACTTTCTAATATATATTTGTGAGCACGTGATTTTTGTCCTATATATGAACTATTCCCAAAACTCCAAACAAAATGATTTTTCTTTCAGTATTTTTACAATTGGGTGAATTTTGTGTTATTTCTGTTAATTGTTTGCATTTTTTATTTGTGCATTTTAATTCATATGAAAATGCAAAAAATACGCATTTGCATTTAGATTTTAATTTCATACTTTAGGATTAATTAAGAGTTAATTTATTTTAGGATAAAATAGGAGGAAAATAACAAAAATGATACTTTTGCATTTTTAGTTTAAAATTGTATTGGTTCGCATTTAATTAGGAAATCTAATTTTGTGTGTGATTTGTTTGTGAGTTTTATTTTTTAGTTTTCTTATAAAAAAATAGAGAAAATTAAATAAATCCAAAAAATGCAAAAATATGCACTTTAATTTCATTTCATTTTAGTAATAATTAGGTATTAATTTGTTTTAGAACAGATTTAAAAAAAAATCACAAAAAATATTGTTTGGCACGTTGTTGTTGCATTTAACTTTAAATAGTATTTTTTTAAAAAGATTTTAGAATATAAAATAGTTTAATTTTGATTTAAATCCTTAGCTTAGCAATTTAATAAAATTAGAAAATATAAAAATAAATAAAAATGAAAACAATATAAAAATTGAATAAAAGAAATTAAAAGAAAAGAGAGAAAAAGAAAAACAATTGAATAAATAAAGGGCTGCCCAAATTGGGCCTGAATTTAATTAAAATGCATAAGCCCAAAAGCAAAACCCCTCCCAGGCCGGATCCAGCCCAGACCTAACCCTGCCCGGGCCAATTTCCCCCATATACAAAACGACGTTGTTTTGACATCGTTTAATCTGGGCCATTCACTGATCCTCATCCAACGGTCCTCTTTAGTTCACTGATTTTAAATAAAAATGTCTGAAATCAGACCAAAAATCAGAGACACCGACCCTTATTCCTCGTACATCGTCGTCTCCACCTTCCGCCCTATCGCCGCCGGCCGGAAATCGCCGGCGGCGGCGGCAGTCGTCATTTCACCTCCAAACCTACACCACCACACAACCTCCCCTCACTCTTTCGATTCCCACCATCAGTTTCCCTCAAACACGAAACTATCATCTCGAATAAGCCCCGCCGTCTTCGCCGGAACCCTACCGCTGGCGAACGCAACTTATGCCAACGGCCACCAAATTAACACCATCGATTCCCCCAAATATCCTCTTTCCATTCCCCATGTTCCTATACCTCGAATCTACCCAGGAAGCTTCGAATATTAGTTTGAATGTTTTCCGGCCAGTTCCTCACCTCATCCAAAAAATTCCAAATTCATACCACACACTCCCCTAACCTCCCTTACCCCTAATCTATGACCAAAACCCCTCAAATCCCACTGGAGCTCATCAAAAATCAAAACTGAGTTTTCCCGGCCAAGAACTCAAGCTCAAATCTTTATTGATTTTTGACCATAACATCTTTAACCATGTGTTTTCTTATGAAAACACATGGTTGGGGATGTTACGGGTCAAGAATCTCGAAAGATTTTCTCAAAATGGCTGGCCAGAGCTTTTGCTACATCAGTGAGTTCTACTCACATTTTCTTTCTTTTGCATGCTTTATTGTTTTCTGATTTGATCTTTGATTTTACTTCCTGATTTTTATTGAAAATAGTTAGCGATACATGTTCTTAGGATAATTGCTATGCTGTCGACTTGTTAGATATTAATTCAGAGTTATTTAGCAAATTAGTTAGAATAGACTGTTCATTGACAGTATGATTAGTGGTTAATTGAAAATTCAGTAATTGATTTCTTGTTAATTTCATCGGTTGTTTGATTAACTAATAGTTTAATAGTATGAATAATTTGGATATAGCTGATTTTAGGTTTAGTTAATTAACCATAGCTATTAATCAGGGGTAAGGGGACTGGTTCATTTGACTGAAGTTAGTTAGTTTGGCTGTTAGAAATTTCAGGGAACCTTAGGGGTAAGTTGGGCATAGGAAAATGGCAAAATCATTAAAATTGGTAATTGAGGAAGGCAAGTGAGGGTACAATAGACATTGACAATGGCATAGGAATAGGGTAGATGAAGATAGAACCTTCTAGAACATTCCAATTAGGGTCTTAGTGTAAGTTTCTGCATTTGAAGTGCAGTAACTTGAATAACAAGTTAAAAATAAAGGGTTAAATAAGAGAAATCTGAAAACTAGAAAAGAGAAAAAGTGTGAGTAACTTCTAGAATATTCTGCCCCAATTTGTGCCTATAAAAAGGCACCCCTAATGCCTTAATTAAAAAAGTTTTAGAGCCTGGAATCCCCCCCCCCAAAGCTCCTGAACTTTCAGATTCAATTTCAAAAAAAAAAAAAAATCAAAATCTCCAAAATATAAAAAAACAGGAAGAAAAAAAACCTGAAAATCCAAAAATACTGTTTGATTGCTTCTCCTTAGGTCAGTTTTGAACTCTAGTTTAATTTCAACTTTCAGCTCACTTCAAAAACTAAAAACAAAAAAAGTTCGAATTCCTTTGCTTCTGTTGATACCTGAGTTTGATAGAATTTGGAGTTAATTTGAACTAAATCTGATTGGATAAGTTAACTGGTGTGTCAATGGTTGTATCTGCTTAATTTCTGGATTCAATTACCTGTTGATTGGGTTATTCGAGTTGTTGTTAAGTCTGTATTGGTATTCCTGTCTGGATTTTTAAAAAAAATTCTGGGTTTCTAGGCTGTTGATTAATTTTCTGAGCTGTGCTAAGCATCGGTGAATTGTTGTTGCTGTGTTTATTATTGCTGATCCTTCTTCTACTCCTTTTACTTCAATTTCCAGGTACACGTTTTGAATCTCACTGTTGTGTAGATCTTCAGCTGAAACATGAATGAAGTGGAAGCCTATTTTTATGAAATTGCTAATTGATTTCAATGTAGTTTGATTGTAATAATTGAACCTGTGAAACTATTATGTATAATTTTGCTCATTTGGACTGTTAAATGTGTGTTTGAGTATTTAGAGTTGCGTATCAGTTCATTTTAAAGGACATTCATAGAGTTGTGTGTACAATGAGTTGTTAGACTATAGGAACCTTGTTTTCTTCTCAAATTTGTATGACTAAGATTTCAGCTGTGGCATAAGTAATACCCCTGTATATGAAACGTGAAACTCAGATCTAGAATATGAAACTCCAAATTCTGGTAGATTAGTTGCTTTTCATTATGTTGCTTCATGTATTGGAACAAGTGAGGATAACATTTATCATTAAACACATATTGCTGGGTTTTGTTTGCTTATTGTTGGGTCCGTTTTCCCAATCAGTCTTACACCTCCAGTAATGTCTACGAACTCACCAGTATCAAATAAATAAAACTAGACGAGTCTTATATTAATTCGAACGATCAATGCCTCCTCAATTTGAATAGGTGAATAAGGAATTTTCTGATGTTGATTGTTGAATACATTTTGAGTGGCATGATGTGTTTTCAGTAAATACATGTGTAAATTGAATTGAAATCTGGTTTGGTTTAATGACTTGGGCTCAATAGTCCATTTTTTCAGAAGCATAAGCCTAAGGGCCTCAATGAATGGCCTGAGTCCAGTTCGAACGTTTATGTACGTTTGAGCCTGGTCTGAAGTCTGTTTTGGCCAATTTTCGGTGTGTACCTTTTTAAATTTCTTTTGTTGGGCTTATTTTGGAGCCTAGTGGCTGGAATGTAGTGTAAAATCATCATTTGGCCCAATAACAAAATAATTAGGATTTTTTTTTTAAAAAACAAATAAAAATAAAAAAATTATAGTTGCTTTAGGTTTTCCTTTAAATAAGTGATGAGACGAGCCTCGCCAAATGAAATACAAATGCGGGGCCCTCAATAATTGTTTACAAAAAATATTAGAATTGAAAGGACTGTTTAGCGAATTCCACGGTCTTTCCCAAAGTTAATTAACACGCAGATGCTTTAGGCGCGATTTGTAATAATATTACTTTCTTAAATATGGGTGCACATTTATGTGACCCAAATCAAAATCTCAACGAAGTCGAAATGTGTCAAAGGCCACAGGCGTACTGGTACGGTGTGGTCCGAAATACATTTTTCACGACGTTGCAATTCTTGTAAAAATTCAACAATAAAAGCGGGTTATTAATAAAAGGCACATAAAAAAATAGAATATATATGGAAATCAGATAAAATCAAATACAACAGTTGAGCGACCGTACTAGAACCATGGAATTCAGGAGTGCCTAATACTTTCTCCCGGGTTAACATAATTTCTTATCCGGATTTCTGGTTCGCGGGCTGTTAACAGAGTCATATTTCCTCGGTTCGGGATTCAACCGGTGACTTGGGACACCATTAATCTCCCAAGTGGCGACTCTGAATAAATAAATAAATAAATCCCGTTTCAACTTTCCTTTAATTGAAAAAACTCCTTTATTACGTCCTTCACGGGTGTATTAAAACTTTCGGTAGAAAGGAGGTGTGAAAAAAAAATAGAATTGAAAAACAAAAATATATATAGTGCTTTTCTTTTAGGTCATAAATAAATAATTAAATCACCTTAATAAATGTGCAGGATGAGCACGACTCAGAATGAATCATTTTTGCATAAGATCCCTTTGGAATTACGTCTGTGGTGGAACGATTTGGGCAAAGAAGGGCAAGACGAAGTGAAGAAATATTTGAAAGGTCTCACCGGTTTGTTAGATATTGTGCCTCGAGGGGATATTGTCAAAGCATTGATTACATGTTGGGACCCAGCACACAATGTGTTCCACTTTTCGGACTTCGAACTTACCCTGACATTAGAAGAAATAGCCAGCTACATCGGGAAAGATGAAGTTCCTTTAAGGCATAAGTATTTGGTTGCACCGAGAGTTGTAGCTGTGCACAAATTTCTAGACTCTTTGAAGATAATAAGAATCATCCATAACACAGATCTGGCAAATGGTTTTTGTACCCTAAATTTTATATATCATCGCTATGGCCACATCGGGGGGTTCAACAACCCAGAAA
>MU665949.1:41787-59819 GCA_026770625.1 Nicotiana glauca
CCTCACACTCCTCTGTCCACTGAAATGGGGCACCCTTCTGAGTCAATCTAGTCATAGGGGCCGCAATCGATGTAAACCCCTCCACAAAGCGGCGGTAATAACCCGCCAAGCCGAGGAAACTGCGAATCTCTGTAGCTGAGGAGGGCCTGGGCCAACCCTGCATGGCCTCCACCTTCCTCGGATCCACTCGAATGCCCTCACTCGATATTGCGTGGCCTAGAAATGCCACAGAACTCAGCCAGAACTCACTTTTTGAGAACTTTGCATATAATTTCTTCTCTCTCAGAGTCTGAAGCACTGTCCTCAGCTGCTGCTCATGATCTTCCCGGCTCCGGGAATATACCAGAATATCATCAATAAAAACAATCACGAATGAGTCAAGATATGGCATGAATACAATGTGCATCAAATGCATAAAAGCTTCTGGGGCGTTAGTCAACCCAAAAGACATGACAAAGAACTCGTAATGACGATACCAAGTCCTGAAATCAGTCTTCGGGATATTTGGCTCCCGAATCTTCAACTGATGATAACCCGAGCACAAATCAATCTTGGAAAACACCTGTATGCCCTGAAGTTGGTCAAACAGATCATCAATACGAGGTAAAGGATATCAGTGCTTTATTGTAACTTTGTTCAACTGGCGATAATCAATGCACATACGCATAGAACCATCCTTTTTCTTCACAAACAAGACAGGAGCACCCCATGGAGAAACACTAGGCCGAATAAAACCCTTACCCAGCAATTCCTGCAATTGATCCTTCAACTCCTTCAACTCAGGAGGAGCCATCCAATACGGAGGAATGGAAATGGGCTGAGTGCCCGGCAACAGATCAATGCCAAAATCAATATCTCTATCGGGCAACATGCCCGGAAGATCAGCTGGAAACACATCGGGGAAATCCTGTACCACTAGAACTGAATCAATAGAAGGGGTGTCAACATTGACATCTCTCACATAAGCTAAATACGCGGCATACCCCTTCTCAACCATACGTTGAGCTTTAAGGAAAGAGATAACTCTGCTGGGAGTATGATCTAAAGTACCACTCCACTCAATACGTGGAACACATGGCATAGCCAACGTCATGGTCTTAGCGTGACAATCAAGAATAGCATGATGGGGCGACAACCAGTCCATGACCATAATAATATCAAAGTCAACCATACCGAGTAATAATAGATCTGCCCTGGTCTCAAAACCACGAATAGTAACCAGACATGACCGATAAACGCGGTCCACAACAAGAGAATCTCCCACAGGAGTAGAAACATAAACGGGGGCACTCAAAGAATCCCGAGGCACACCCAAATGCGAAGCAAAATAAGAGGACACATATGAATAAGTAGAGCCGGGATCGAATAGAACCGATGCCTCTCTGTGACAAACCAGAATAATACCTGTGAAGACAGAATCGGAGGCAACCGCCTCAGTACGAGCAGGAATGCAATAATATCTGCCCCGAACCCTCTCACGAGGGTGACCCCTATCTCCCTAGCCTTCGCCCCTGGCTGGCTGGGCAAGTGGGGAAGCAGTGGGAGCTGGAACCATAGCCTGAGAACTCTGAGAAGCACGTTGTGGCTAAGCAGTCTATGAAGATGTACCCCTACCAAGTCTGGGGCGGTCCCTAACCACGTGACGTGTATCTCCACACTCGAAACAAGATGGAGGACGTGGTGGCTGTGACTGACTGGAGCTAGGTCTGCTGGACTGACCTCTGGAAGTACCCCGCGCAGGAGGCGCGCTAGAAACTGGAGGCGCATAATAAGGCTCCTGAGGTGCTGGCAGAGCCGGAGTACTACCGGCTGCTGGCAAGGCTGAATAAACAGGGCGACCAGAATAACCCCTACCATAATGACCGGCTGATGAAGTACGGGCACTAGAGTAGTGACCCGACTCTCGAGACCTCTTGGCCTTCCTCTCCCCTCGCTCCCTGGCGAGCATACCCTCAATCCTCCTAGCAATGCTCACTACCTGCTGGTAAGGAATATCCATCTCTAACTCTCGAGCCATGCTGGACCGGATGGGTGGAATAAGACCCTCGATAAACCTCCGAACTCTCTCCCAAACTGTGGCGACCAAGGCCGGTGCATGTCTGGCAAACCTGGTATAACGGATGGCATACTCTGAGACTGTCATAGCACCCTGGCGCAAATGCTCAAACTCCGCGCGCCATGAATCCCTGAGGCTCTGGGGAACAAACTCCCTCATAAACATGTCTGAGAACTGGGTCCAAGTCAGTGAGGCAGACTCGACTGGACTATCCAACTCATAAGTACGCCACCAATCATAGGCGGCTCCCCGAAGCTGAAAGGCGGTGAAAGAAACCCCACTAGACTCCACTATGCCTATAGTGCGAAGAATGCGATGACACTCCTCCAAGAATCCCAAGGCGTCATCTGATGCTAGGCCACTGAACACTGGGGGATCATATTTCTTGAACCTCTCTAGCCTATGTTGCTCGTCCTCGGAGATAGCTGACCCATCTCCAGGCTGTGCTGATGCTGCAGGCGGTACAGGAATAACCTCTGGGGCCTGCTCCATCGGCACTCTCTGCTCAGGAGTGCGGGCTGCGGGAGTCTGGGCCCCTCCCCCGGCCTGAGATGTGGCTGCAGTGAGGGGAAGAAACCCCGCCTGAGCCAAGGTAGTGTACATGCTCATGAACTGAGCCAGGGTCTCCTGGAGCGCTGGAGTAGTAGTAGCTGTAGTAGGTGTACCAGGTGCCTGTGCTCCAACTGGATCTGCTGGTGGTACCTCAGCGGAAGCGTGCGCGGGTGCTGTGGTTGCACCTCGTGCGCGTCCTCTACCTCTACCCCGGCACCGACCCCGGCCCCGGCCCCGACCCCAGTCTCTGATGGCGGCAGCAGGGGGCGTGGGTGCCTGGTCCTCTCGTATAGCACGTGTCCTCACCATCTGTGAGAGAATAGAAGATAGAAGTTTAGAATTAATGTCAAAATATCGCACGACAAGGAATTCAAAAGAACTGAAGATCTTTCCTAAACAGTTACATAGCCTCTCGTAGATAAATACAGACGTCTCCGTACCAATCAGCGAGACTCTAATAAACCGGCCTGTGTCCCATGACTCCTATGAACCTAGTGCTCTGATACCAACTTTTCACGACCCTATTTCACCGATCGTGAACATGTCATGATGGCACCTAGTTCCTACGACTAGGTAAGCCAAGTATTTCAGAAAAAGATATAATATTTGCGGAAAAAAAAACCAATTAAACTGAACACATGAAAAATAACAACTGAGTATAAGGCCGTCCGGCCTGTACAACTCTAAGAATATGCGGAAGTCTACAATCAAATCCCAAAACCCGAAAACTCACGGGAAATCACAGGCTAATAGAATTCCAATAAGTGCTCAAATCTCCAGAATAACTACATCAAAGTGTGATAGGATAACAGCTCTACAAATAGAATAAGGAAGAAGACTCTTTGGTATGCGGAAGCTGCAGATATACCTCGAAGTCTCCGTATGTCTCCTCGCCTCAAGGATAGTGCGCCTGAGTAGAGGTACCTGTATGATCTGCACATGAAAAAACATGCGCAGGAAGGGCACGAGTACACCACAGAGGTACTCAGTAAGTGCCATGCCTAACCTCGGTTGGGTAGTGACGAGGAAAGGTCAGGGCCCTACTGAGGTAAAAAGTAATATAGCAATAATAATTAACAGGATGGAAGTCTGACACAAATTAATAAATGCAGCAGTGTAATAAGGTAAAAACAACGAACAAGGATAACTGCAAGGATAAAGCAGGAGCACAAGTAAACACAGCTAAATTTCAAAATACCAACGAGGGTCTCCCAGGATACTGTCTTGTAGCCCTTCCCTCAACTGTTCAATGGACCCTCCCGGGATACTGTCCCGTGGTCCAACATCTCATATCCATATCGAGGATCTCCCGGGACACCGTCCCGTAGTCTAATTATCAATGTGCAGGGGATCTCTCGGGATACCGTCCCGTAGTCCCAAAATAAAGGTGTAGGGGGGTCTCCCGGGATACCGTCCCGTAGTCCATAAATAAAAGTGCAGGGGGATCTCCCGGGATGCCGTCCCGTAGTCCCAAAATAAAAGTGCAGGGGGATCTCCCGGGATACCGTCCCGCAATCCCAAAGTAAATGCGCAGTCACAGCCAGAAACAAACCAAGGAATAAGTACGAAAAAACAGAGCAGCAGATAGAACTAGCCTTGCATGCTTCACGTAGTACAATTAAGCAACTTAAGCAATTAGGCAGTTAAGTCAGTCAAACATGCTTTCCTAGCCTAGCACAAGCAATAAGCTTCAAGTAAGATAAGGCAAGTAAGAAGGGAAGCTAAATATGAACAACTTAAGCAAAAACCGGATTTTTCATCAATCGGCTCAAGTACGCGCCCGCCATCTCACGTACAAGGCACTCAAATATCAAGAACAATCCTAAGGGGAAGGGTCCCCCACACAAAGTTAGACAAGCCACTTACCTCGAACCGGCTCAAAATCAATCCAACACCACGTTCTTGCCACGAGTATCCGACTCCAAATGGCTCAAATATATTCAATTAAATTACACATCGTAAATAATATTGCAAATAACCGATTCCACTATAAAAATTAAAGCTAGGGCACGAAAATAGGTAAAATAACCAAAATACCCCTCGGGCCCCACGTCTTGAAACCGGGTAAAATTTACATTTCCAGAAACCTCGCACTCTCCGAGTCTAACCATACCGAAATTACAAAATTTCCATATCATTTCGACCTTCATATTAGTGATTCTATCCAAGAGGGTTTTCTACCCCCTTTCAACAAAATGCTCAGATTAACCACCAAAACTTGTAATAGATTTGAGTTATACAACCAAAATTGAGTTAAGAACACTTACCCCGTTGTTCTCCAAGAAACTCTGTCCAAAAATCGCCCAAACCGAGCTCCAAATCGTTAAAAATGGGAAATGGGAATGAAGTCCCATTTCCAAAACTTAAACATTCTGTCCAGACCATTTTCTGCTTCTGCGGTCCAGGGACCGCTTTTGCGGAAAAATTAACCGCTTCTGCGGTCTCCTTCAAAGCCCGACCAACCGTTTATGCGGTCTTCCCATCGCAGAAGTGAGTCCGCTTCAGCGGAACAATCTCTGCTTCTGCGGTTCCTAGCCAAACGCCCACTTTCGTTTATGAGGCTGCCTGATCGCTTAAGCGGCTCCGCTTCTGCGGCTTCAAAATCGCAGAAGCAAAAATACGAGAAGCAGCAGGCCTAAAATCTTCTTAAGTCCAAATTTTCTCCGTTTAGCCATCCGAGTTCATCCCGAGAGCCGCGGGACCTCAACCAAAAGTACCAATACCACCTAATACCTCATTCAAACTTGTACCAATCCTTAAAACACCTAAAACAACACCGAAAATCCAATTAAATCAAAGATTCAAGCCTAAGAACTTCAAATTCCAACAAAACACGCTTTCGATAAAAACTCTAACCGAACCTCGCCTGAATGGCCTGAAATTTTGCACACACGTCCCAAATGACATGACGGAGCTTCAGCAACTTTCGAAATCCAAATCCAACCCCCGGATCAAAAATTCATTATCGGACCGGAAACTTTAAAAATTAAAACTTCGGCATTTCAAGCCTAAATGAGCTACGAACCTCCAAAATACATTCCGAATATGCTCCCAACCCCGAAATCAACTAACGGAGCTAACAAAACCATCATATTTCCATTCCGAGGTCGTCTTCACACTGTTCCGAATACGAACCATTTTTCAACTCTTAAGCTCTCATATAGGGACTAAGTGTCCCAAAACACTCTGAATCCTAACACCGAACGTCCTGACAAACCAAAATAGCAGAAACACACTTTGGGGAAACAATAAAAGGGGGATCGGGCGTAAATTCCAAAAAACGACCAGCCGGGTCGTTACAGGTTATGTCCTCTAAAAACTCGAGGACAAGTCTGATGATTTCGATGGACGACTTCGATATTGATTTCGAGTCTGATATTTATCATATCCCCATTCGGCTGACTACGAAGGACATTAGATCGAACCCCAAACTTCGATATCGAGATCGGTGTTACCCATGACTTTGATTTCTACCCAAACATAGATGTGCCGACTCTAGTCTATTGCTTCAGGTGCCCGATCGATCATCAGACTCAATTTTATCCGTATATAGATAGTCCCTCTTTTTTGGAGAGTAAATGACAAGAAACGATATGGACCTCCCATCGGTACAGTTTTCTAGGCATTAAATGTGCGTCAGTCAACAGTCGGCCACTACCGGCAACGAACCGTCATTTACAAGACTATAAATATCCCTTTTCTTTATTTTTCAATCTTTATCTTCAAATCTCCTCTTTCCTCATCTTCCAAATTCTTTGCATTCCTCAGAGCTTGTACTTTCTGATATATGTGCTTCTTCGCTTGTTTTATCTCAAAATACCAAGTAGTTTCCATTTGTTCTTCTTCACCTATAAATGAAAAATGGCTAATATGAGCACATGATTTTTGCCATATATGAACTACTCCCATAAATTCAAAACAAAATAATTTCTTTTCATTATTTGTAATTTTATGAATTTTTGTGGCATTTTATGTTAATTGTTTGCATTTTATTTGTGCATTTTAATTCATAAAAATACAAAAAATATTTGGCATTTGCATTTAGGATTTAATTTGACATGGTATGATTAATTGAGTAATTGAGTTATTTTATAAAAAAGGAAAAATCACAAAAATAGTTTAATGTGCACCTCTTTAATTTTAACTTTGATTTTTAGTGGTTTTTCTTTCAATTTGTTTTTAATTAAGTGTGTTAATTATCATTTAGGTGTAATTAGTATTTTTGTTTAGGTTAATTAGGTCCTAGGATTTAATTTAAATTTTTATTTAATTTAATTTTGAAAATATAAAAATAAGGGGAAAAGGAAGAGATTTTGGAAAAAGAAGAGATCAGGTTTTTATTTGGGCCAAAAAAATAAACAATTAAAATTGCTAGGCCCAGACCCCCAAACCACCCTCGCCCAACCCAAACACTGTCCAGACCCGGTCCACCTTTTGAAAACCCACACGATGTCGTTTTGAGTTCCAATCGAAACTCAATCGGAGCCCTTCATCCCTCATCATCCAGCGGTTGAAAAACTGTCAGTCATTTTGATTATAACTATCTAAAAATCATAAGACTAACCTAGTATCATCTCTAGTTCATTTCTCTCCCATCAAACCAATGTTGCCCTCACACCCCTTCCCTATCTCCGGCGGTGGCGGAAGCTCAGATCGTCATCAAACTCGTACTAGGCAACCACCGGACTTGGTTCAATCATACCCATACCCCGTTTCCCAAAACACCCAGTGGAATCCCTCAAATTTTAAATCTAAGATAGCCGAAACTGTTAAGCTTTCGTTCCGTTAATGCTTGTCGTTGATTTTGGGCGTGCCTTGAGTCGAAGTTAACATTAGTTAATGGATTTTGTCAAAGAGCCGTTGATTAATGTGAGTTTTGACTTATCTTGAATTTGTCAAGGCCTAGTCGAAAGGCTTTCGTTTGAGCAGACTGTTTTCGAGGCCGAGTCACCTTTATTCCTGAAGATGCCGAGTTTCAATGGGTCTCCACTGGTATTCCGTTCTCCCTCTCTTTAAGTTCCATTGTCAGTCATAAAACATATGCTCCTTTTCTATAGTTTAAGTAGATTTGTGGGTTATTAGTTTAGTATTAGTTTGCATTTTCCTCTAAATTGTTCTATTTCAAAAAAAAAAAGAATAATTACACTGTCACCTTTAAATTTCTATAGTTTTGTTTGTTTCCTTGGTTTGGATTGGGTTTGGAGGTTTAGCAGTTTGATCCATTGAAGCGGAAGTCCAATTTGGAGAGTTGCCCGCTGGCCCGAGTTTGGGGATTCTTGGGCTCGTTCTTAGAGTAGAAATCTTCCTTTGATTCTAATTGGGCTTATGACATTCAAAAGCCTTCAAAGGGGCATGGGTGGGGATTAAATTGGGTCTGTAGACCCATCAGTTGCTTAGCTGACCCGTTTGGATTTAAAGGTAATTTCAGGGATATTTGAGGGTAGTCTAGGTAATCTAGTAGGGGGAATCTTTTCATAATTGAAAGAAGAAGCTTCTAGCAGGGATTACTAGCTAATTTCAGACTTTTGAGTAGTTTAACTTGGGTAGAAAGTCAGAAATCTAGGGATATCTAAGCAAAGAAAGAAAGTTAAAAGGGGGTAGGGTGTAAAAAATGAAGCATAAGGCTGCCCTAGTTGCCTTGCCTATAAAGGCATGTTTTCTTGCCTTGAAAGGCAGCCTTGGACATTCTAAAAATCTGAGAGATATAGAGAGCTGAAGATAGAAAAATAGAGAAAAATCCAAAAGGCTGCAGAGTTTATAGAATTTTGAAGGCATAAAATCAAAAACAAAAAAAATGATTTCCAAAAATCACTGTTACATTGAGTATTTTCTTTGATTTCTGAAGTTTGGAGTTGCTGGGAGAGTATTGATTTTTTTGGGGTTAAAATTTGGTTTGAATTCTGGTTTTTGAAAGCTTTGGGTTGAATATGTTTGAATATCACAACTCTATTGGTTTTTGAGCTGAACCTCTCATTCTAATTGCTAAAATCTGGGTTTATATCTCGATGTTATTTCTGGCTGCTCGTTCTGTCACTGAATCCTCACCTCTTTTATCCCATTTTACTTGCAGGTATATCCCAGCCCTTATGGAGTTCATTTGAGCCTGTAATTTGAAGTAATGGTTTGAGGAGAAATGAATGTATTTCTATTTGTGGATTTTATTCCGTTCTGCTGATATTTCTATGTTACTCTATAGTTTGAAGTTTGAATCCATGCAGTTGCTAAAGTGGGTTGTAGTTAATGGGACCATGTTAGTCTTGTAATAATTTCCTTTTTGATATGGCTGTTAGATGGCATAGTAGTGTTAGATCTAGGTTGTATTTTCTTTATTCCATTTGAGTTTGTTTCTGTATTATTAAGGTTAGTTCCATCATAGTCGTGGATTCCTCTTTTGCCTGCTGAGGTTAAATGCTAGCTATAACTATGAATTTCATGTGTTGAATGCATACTTGTGCGAGTTGCGGTATTAGACAGCTTAATTGGCCCATGCATATGTTTACTCTGTTTTGACATGAATCTGAAATTACATATTTTCGTTTGCTTATCATGCTGCTCCATGAAATCCCTTTTATTTCTTATAAGAATTCGACCTTGGTTGAATCAAGTTGAAGTTAATGCTTATATTGCGTAACTAGCCAACAATTAGAAATTAAACGTGAATAAATCAATATGCGTTTGAGTATGTAATCAACTTCTTTATCTGTTGTTTCCTTGCTAAGAGATCCTGAAATCTGGAAAAGAAATGGACATTCACGAATTGGATCTGCACCCTGTCGATGCCCCTTTTTTACAAAACGGGGTTTCGGAATCGGGTATACGACATTCGGGAGGACAACTCTATTTCCTTGAGAGAATTGGGTTTTTTGAGTTTGAAGAGTCTCCACCTAATGATTATAGTGCATTATGACACTTTTAAGAAAGAATTGAGATAAAGAACCATAGCTTGGGTGAGGGCCAGAAATTATCTCGAAGGGAAGGTGTTAGGCACCCCTCAAGATCCACTAGTGTGGTCCTGGCCATGTTACAATTGTGACTTTAAGCAATGAAGAAGACAAGTAGAAAATAAAGAAGAGGGTTTTCACATAGTATTGCAAACAAGTTTAAGAGTTTGAAAAAAAAACAGGAGTAGAAAATACAGGAAGTTGGTTTGAAAGAAAACTTTAAAAAAAACAAGTAAAAAAAAGGAAAAGGGGTCCTAGGTTTGTAAATAATATGGATCACATCAATGCAATATTCAGCAATCACTCCTTAGAAAAGGTGTCGCCTGTGATATTAGCGCACCGGTCATCATATCCATATTCTACCCTTCCCATCTCGTTAAGGTATTTAAAGCGCGGAATGTCTCGTTACTTATTGCATGCTAGTACCCATCCCAATCCTATCAATCCCGGAGGCGTTTGGGACTACTAATCCTAAAGGGAAAGGGATTTGGGGCTTTTGAGATTTTCAAAGGACAAAATACTAAGGCGTCAATCAAAACACATAATGCAAGTAAAGGGGAAAGAAAATAGGCAAGTAGGGCTCAAGTAAGCCTCCTTGAATCAGATAAAGCCATAGAGTTTAGCATGTATTGCACGTACTGGTTTGGTCTTAAACTAAATTAAAGCAATAAGCGGTCTGGTTCAACATATATTTTTAGATAGGACGTTCACATTAGGCTCGTTTGAATGCAGTTGTCTAAGACTGATCCAATTGATTAATTAACTCTTTGTCTATGTGTTGGATAGAACTACTGATCTTAAAACACAAACTGATTATAAAGAAAAATTACAAAGTAAAAAATAGGTTTCAGAAAAAGGGTACTGGTTTGTTACAAAAAATGGTGTAACAGCTTAAAAAATGAGTTTCGGGAGGCAGACTGGTTAGGAAAAAGAGCTACCAATTTTAACAAAAGAACTGAGTTGCAGACTGAGTAGAAGAGATTTATCAGATAAGTATAAAGAAATAACTTTAGGCCGATTTGAAAAATGTTTACCAGAGTTAACGAGAGTAAGTTTCAGAAAGAATACACTGATTTGATTGTGAGAAAAAGTTTTAAGAGTTCAGAAAGGGTGCAGGAAGTTGCTTATTTTAGTAAAATCGATACTGTTTTAAACAAGTGAGACGATTCTGGTTCGAAATCCCTATAGGCATGCCTTCTATACGTTATTTCTTCTTGATACATTTTCAAACACTAATAGAAGCCTTATAAACAATGGTATCTATATGCCATTTTATTATTAAACCTAAATGTTTGTCTAATGACGTTATTATATGCAGAAATGCAAACCCCTATAGGCATGGTGTCTATATTCTTAGTGGCAGAAATCAGAGGTTAAATCCTATAGGCATGCTTTCTACATGTGAAATTGCACAAATTAGAAATAAAATCCTTTAGGCATGTTTTCTACCATTTGTGCATAAAAGTAACCCCCTCCCCTTTTTACTAAATCCCCATGAGTTTACACAAATTATTACAGACCAGTAGAATAAGACTGAAATTAAAAGTACATCAGCAATTATCATCTACATCCGAGCAGCCTAATTCAGACTTACTGTCTAGCAATATGAGGTTGAATCACTTCCGAGATCAAGATTTCCAAAGCCTTCTCTTATCTAGGGTGTTTCAGAGATCCAAGGAGTTTCAGGAACCCCAGGCAGTGCTTACACCCAAGATATTAATCAGAATGAGTCATAGTGCAGTGTGGAAGAGCCAGCCCTCAAGTGTCCAAATTCAGAGGGAGCTCATGGATCCCAAGGCAAGGCTCATAAGAGGGGGGCAGAACTTAAGTTCTAAGAATGAGTGCAAGTGCAATAGAGGGGGGGGGAGGGAGTGACAAGGTAGGCTAGTGGTCATACCTAACCATAAGGTAGGCTGGCACACCCCTGACCAAGCCAGTTCAGCCAGCAAATAAGAGCACAGACCTATTGGAGGTCAGACTATGGTCTGGACAATGATTAGGACACTGCCAGACCAAGGTCTCAAGCTCAGGATACATATAAAGGGGAATAGGAATGGGAATTGAAAGAGTTTAGGACTTCCAATCCATATACATGAACAACAATGTCAAGTGTTGTCATGTTTTCTGAACTATAACTCAACATACAAAGGACTAGGGATAGAGATTCATGTAAGTACAGAGATAAGTAAGTAAAATTACAGCATAGGAACAGTAAGACAAACAAAGGAAAGGCTGAAGAATAAACATGTAGTGGAGAGGCAAAAATTAAACAAAGAGAGACATACCAGTTGTAGAAAATGCAAGCAAAGAAGAGCAGGATATTTTCAAGCCAAGCCACAATCAAAAAAGAACCTTTATGCTTGTGAGTTCAGAGAACTTGAATGCTTAAAAAAATTCTAAGTGTATTTGAGAGTAAGAAATAATGACTTGTTCCTTTTTTTGAAAGAGAAGAAGTACATACATTTATAGTTTTTTGAAAACGAGTAAAAAGTGAGGTAATAAGCCACAGACATGGAAACAATCACTAATCAGAATTAATTACACAAGTGATTGCCCTTAATTAAGGGATCTCTTGTTAACGGGCAGTGATAGGTTTTAAAAAATAAGGAAGTAAATCAATTTAAGAGGCAGATTGATTATTGCCATAAAAGGAGTAGTAAAACAATACATCAAGTGATTAAGTCCACGAACAGGAACATACTTATTTGGGAAAGGATTCAGTAAGGCAAAATAAGGAAAGAAATCAATTAACCCTTAGCAGGCGAGTAAAATCAGAATTTCACAAGGAAAAGTTTTGAAAATCAGTCACGAGTTTGAAAATCAATCACAGAAGGGACTCAGTATATAAATGAAGTGCACACGTAATAGACATGTGAGGTCAAGATATGGCAAGAAGAAATAACATACAGTAATAGCACAAAATTAATAAACAGCAAGCATTCATAGCATGATAGTCACGTAGGTCAAGTTTCAGTGATTTACTAATAGAGACAAAGATCAGAAGCATGCAAAAGTCAAGTGAAGACCTTTCTGAAAACATAGTCGAGTTTGACAGATAGCAAGAACACAGAACAAAAATGAATCACATAAAGAAAAGGGATGATGAAACAAAGGAATTTCAAATCAAGTCGAGCAATTTCAAACAGATGCAATACACTAGCAATTTCAGGAGCTAGCATAAACCCCAAAGAAATTAGGGTTTTCAACACTAAAATATGATAAACAAATGAAACAAACAACAAATAGTCTCAGATTCTCAAACAAATCCCAAAAATTAAGGTTTTCAACACCAATCAAACCTAGAGATGATAAGCAAAATGAATCGAACAAAATATTAGCAAACAGACTCAGAAACCCTAATTTGAAATCAAAGGATTTTTAAAAAGGAATTTTGGGGAAAACACTTAAAACATCAAATATAGCATAGATCTAGACAAATAAACGAAAAAAAGGAACCTCGAATAGGCTAGGGTTTCTGAGAACCCTAGAAACGAGAAAGGCTTGGAAGAAACAAGATTAGATCTAGAGTCGATAAGGTCGGAATCAGGCTTAGGACGCTAAGACACGCCAGAGCAAGGCCGGAGATGGCTAGAAACCTCGAATCGATGAAGGTCTGAGTGAAGACCCTCGAAGTCTGGCCTCGAACCTTCAGGTATCAAGCACGTGAGAGCAGTAGCGGGTGAGTATAGGTCGTCCATGGCTTGAGCGGCCATGAATTCCAGTGAGTTTGGGGTTAAAAATGACAGAAAGCGATTAGGGTTTTGAGAGAGTTCGAGAGCGTTCGAGTGAAAAGGGAGTTAAAGGCGGCGTCTTTGAAATAATGGGGTAGGGTTTAGGGGTCGTTTGAAATTAAAAAGGAAAGGGGGAACGGTGGCCGTTGATCTAAATGATCAATGATCGGGATTAAAAGGGTTATGGGTTGGGTCGATTAAATGGGTATTGGGTCGGGTAATTAGGTTTGAATTGTGGTGCTGTAATTGAAATGCAATTGGGGCTAGATTTTAAATAGCCAATTCTTTCCCTTTTTTTATTTTATAAAAAAATGGTAATAATGGTTTTAAAAGCAAATTAAAAATACTGAGTAAACAAATATTACTTAAATATTAACTTAAAAATACTAGAACTAATTTTATAATTATAAAATGCTATTAATCACAAAATAGACTATAATTGCAATTATATGCAATTTAGCTTTAAGAATGACAAATAAATTTGTAAAAATATGAAAAAATTACCTTAATTATATCTTGGCGTAAATATGAGAATGAAAATTAGTTATTCACCAAAAATGATAATTTTGGGAATAATTATTGGATTTTGTTGTATTAAAATAGGCAATAAATTGGTTTAAAATTATTAAAAATGCCAAAACTCTTGGGTGTGCTTATATATGCACATATATGTTATTTTGGAAGTATTTTGGGTATAAAATTACCTAGGAAAAAATTGGGTATCAACACACCCCCAGTTAATTGGGCTTTGTGTTGTCGTGCTATTCTGCTATTGTGGCTCATTCGAGGCCCTTGGACTTATATCAATGGGCCCAGGCCTGGAAAATGGCCAGTATTTGCATTAATCAAAAGGGGTCCTTTTATTAGTTGTTCTTTAATTAATTGGTTCAAGCTTAGTTAAGCAAATAGCGAGTTTCCAGTCTTTCGAATAGGACTTTTGATAAATTGAGCCAAGCCAGGATTAGATAATGCCTAATGATTGAGCCTCGTGGATTAGTTTAGAAGAACCTTAATTTGAATAGATTTGAGGTGCGCCGCGCCAAACAAACATGACAATTGCGCGGCCCTCATGTTAATTAGCTTTAATTCAACCTTAGAACTCGAGGCGTGCCGTTTAGCAAATTCCATGGCCCTCGCAAAGCTAAAATGCGTAGTTGCTTTAGGCGCGACTTTAATAATAATTACTTTCCTAAATTCGGGTGCACATTTATATGACCCAAATCCAAATCCCAACAAAGTTAAAATATGTCAAAAATCACGGGTGCATTTATGTGACGTGGTTCGAGACATGTTTTAACGACGTTGCAATTCTCTTTAAAAATAATAATAAAAGCAGTTAAAAGTTAAAATTTGCACATAGGTTCATAATTGTTTAAAATCAAAAAATTAAGCCGAATATGATAGTTGAGCGACCGTGCTAGAACCACAGAACTCGGGAATGCCTAACACCTTCTCTCGGGTTAACATAATTCCTTACTTGGATTTCTGGTTCGCGGACTGTTAAACAGAGTCATTCTTTTCCTCGATTCGGGATTTTAAACCGATGACTTGGGACACCATAAATCTCTCAAGTGGAGACTCTGAATCTCTTAATATAATCCCGTTTCGATTTTCACTTCAAATTGGGAATAACTCCCTTTATTATACCCTTTCCGAGGGTGTAGTAAGAAAAAGGAGGTGTGACAGCTAAGACCTCCTAAACCATTCCACAAAAGGAAACTGCTTCCTCGTCATGGCCAACCGACGAGGAACCAGCGGTGGAGCCACGCCCTGAAGAGTTTTTCCCCAGAGGGTGTGTCATTGATTCCAATTTCAAGGTTGAAAAGACTTCTTTGCTGGCGGGTCGGTGTGAGCCGGTGTAGATATACTTATGTTCAATCCCCGATAATCTTCTCTCCCAAGTTAAAAAGTATTGCAACTGGGACGGTAAATATGTGGTGGTGTCTACGCCCGAGGAAGAAATCACCACGCACGAGGGTTTTTTAAGTGTTTACACTTACCCCTTCACATTGGGTCCCATAGATCTAATTATTATTGATTTCTACAAGAAGTACGAAGTGACCCTTGGTCAAATTCACTATCTTTCTAAAGGATAGTGATATTACTTTACTTTTCGAAAGCGCAAAATCGATAGGTGTCCCTTCACCCTCGATCATCTTATACGTTTGTATAGTCTCCGACTTTATCGAGGGGGGTTAACAAAACTTGCTCGCCGAGCCCATAGGACCCCATTTTCGAGCGTAGATGAGGATCGAGATCGGGGCTGGATGAGCTGATTTGTTTGAGTGAAGACCTCGAACTTGATACCGACGGAGAATATAAATTTTCTGAGAAATGGAATATGAAGCGTAAGTATAATTTTGCCCTTAAATTTTGCTTACTGTGTCTTCATTTTTCTTTCTCTCCTTATCAGTGTTTTTCGATGCAGCGATTACCTGGATGCCGAGTGTGATTCCTTGACTCGAGGATCGGTTCAGGGGCCTAGTTTCGCCGAAGACATATTTCGAGCGTGTATGGCGCAATTTGTCGAAGGGTCGATGGGAGGCCCGTAATCATGGTAAATTTTTATTTTCGATTTACTAATTGGTCATTGCTCGAACTTCTCCTGAGCTTACTATTTTTTTGTAGGTCTCGGGAAGGATGTGGCAATGAGGACCCCATCTGGTGATGAAGAAATCCTTCTCCAACTATTTGTTCCTAAGTAGGTGAGAGTGAAGAAAAGGGAAGGGGCTTTGAGTTACACAAATTCGGAGGGGTAGAAGCCCAAAAAGAAGCAAGCCTAGAAACCCAAGGAAAATACTGGAGCTCTGTCCTCGGACTCAGCCCGTCGACTAAGAAATGAGTCTGAAAAAGAAGAAGAAGAAGAAGAAGAGGGACCCAAGCTGGTGGCCCGTCTGTGGGCTGGTGTCGAGATTCAAGGAATCCTCGAGTCGGTGGGAGCTAAAACTGCATTGCCTCGACTCGGTGAGCTCGAGAAGGGAGCATTAGCTGAAGCCCCCGAACCAGAAAGGGTTAATCACTCAGTGTAATAGACATTGGTGATTCCCCTCCGTTCTCTGGGTCGACGATTAAAGAGGCTCAGATAGTGGAGATTTGCCATACCAAAAGGGTCCATGAAGCAGATAACCATGGGGCGGAGGACCCTTTCCATGTCTATTTTGTCAGAGTGTAAGATATCACCGGTCCGGGTGACTTGGAAGTGCTGAGGTAGAGCTTGAGTGAGGCTTCTTTGAGCCTTAAGCTGACCAGTTGGTTTCCAGCTCCAAGTGTCGATCAATTATCATCTCGGTCCCGGAGAATGCTCGGGTTCTTTCTGCCCCTGTAGGGGTGGCTAGCTACCTTTAGTATTTGGTAACCGAAGAGGACTAGGCTAAGATGGACGAGATCAAAATGACTTGCCTGCTCAGTGAAGCTCAACAAGCATTAAATCGGGTACCCTTAGATCTATTTTGATTATTTCAAGTTCTGCACTTATGCGTTATTATATAATTTTCCTTTCCGTGTTTGTAGGTTTCGGTGCTTCATCATGAGGACTTCCTCCGATCCTGAGAGGAGCTGAGCTGGTATGAGGCCGAGGTCCGAGGGCTCACCTAGAAGAAAGGTGCTTAGTGTGAGACCCCATATTTTTTTTCACTTCTATTACATAATATACGTAACGTGGCATGGTTATATTAGATATATATAATTGGGTATAACATAACACTGGTCACATGTTATGTTTTTGAGTCAAGCAAGTTGCAAAATAAAGGTCGGCAAAAGTTATCGTAAATTTCTCTAATAAATTTTTCTTAATTTTGGGTCAAATGTATCAGATCATTTCTCCCAATATATAAAGAGTTATGAGACCCAAAACCTATCAAATCGAAGTTCTACGAGTCTAGTTTTCAACCAAAAACACCTCACATCAAACAGACATTGTAGTAAAAAGTTATGGCTGTTTTACCCCGGACTGTCCAGGCTGAAACCGGGTCGCGAACCGGGTCGGGTCAAACAAGTGGTATAAGTTGGTAAAAACTTTGAAGACCTCAAAACATTTCATTTTAGTTCCAAAACAGAATAGAGGGTTCCATGGTGTTCTTGAGTGATTAAGGTGCATTTTTAATAATTTTTACCATTAAAGTTTGCCCTCGTGCCTAGAAACTCATTCTCTACGCTTTGCAATTGTTTCCCCCTTCTATTAGCTGTGTTTGGATGTACTTTTGGAAGATAGGAATTTTTTGTTCTTGCTGGTTCTTTAGGATTTATACTTTTTTTGTCAAGGTAATCATCTTGGGACTCTTTTATGATCGTTTTTATAAAGTTCTACGGACGTTTCGTCAAGTTAGGGTCATATGGCAAATCTGCCGATTTAAACTCAATTATGAACTGTTTATAGTGCGTATAAGCTGCATATATATAGTGTTTTCGAAGCTTAGGACATAAGGAACAACTTTTGTGAAGGAACTACAGGCATTCAGACGTTCATTGGAAAGGTATGTCAAGGCTAAGCTCCGCTATTCATTTTTGCACGAATTCTTGGAAATTCCTAAGACGCCAAATGTGATATTTTACTATTCTACGGCTAGAAAGACCTTCTGTGAAAGAAATTGGGATTGTAGCTGAAGTGTTTTCATGATTCTATTAGGTTGATATTCCACTCGTTCGGTTAAATAAGGTATTCGACATCTATATATGTCATTTTGTCGGCTATATATATATATATATATATATATATATATATATATATATATATATATATATATATATATATAT
>MU665949.1:60223-80872 GCA_026770625.1 Nicotiana glauca
AAATATATATATATATATATATATATATATATATATATATATATATATATATATATATATATATATATATTTGAATTATTATTCGTCTTTGGGTTGTGTGGCTAAACAAAATAAAATCATTTAGTATTTGCGACCAGTCATTCTTCCTTGTTAAAGTGTATTTTTAAATCTCTAAAGTGACACGTCGGTTTCCAAAAATCTCAAATATAAATTCTATGTTTAAACTATTAAAACACTTGATTTTTGAAATATTTTCTTTTACTAATTATCAAGAAATCAGGTATAAGGACTAAGTGAAGCACCTTAAGCTTTTTATGAACATCTTCAGAGTTAAGTTATCTTTCTAAAAGTCGAGTTATGTTTTCGAGCTTATATTAAATTTATATGAGGTTCCACGAGACAATTGTATGCAATACGAATGTGATTATGAGAATAAGAGTACCAATGAGCCAATATTGGCTAAGTTCTTTTTATGGCCTATTATGTGCATTCAAAGTTCATATCATACATGGCATATTATGCATTGACTTCGAGCTATAATCGGAGGTAAGGGGCCTATTTGCCCGAAAGACTATATGTATTGTACAGATGGCCACAGGTTGGCAATATGATACCGGTTAACTACCGGAAGAGACCGTCATTGCTAGCATTTGGTTGGTATGTCATGCATTTGCATCAATATATATGTATTCACGACATACGATTACAAGAGCATACCATGCATATTTGATTATTATGAGGTCGGATGTCAGCCATGGAGGCTATCAGAGTTTCAGTGTTAGGTGGCATATCTATTACCTTTTTTTACCAGCTATGTATGATTCTACTTTCTGCCTTACATACCAGTACATTTTTATTCGTACTGATGTCCCGTTGCTTGGGGACACTGCATTTTTGTTTCGTGTATGCAGGTCCAGGTAGGGACTCTGATCGACCCCTCCGCTAGGATTTAGGGGTTCAGCTGTGAGTTGGTAAGCTCCACCTCATCCTGGTGCTTTCATAGGATGGTTGCCTTTATTGTACAATTTGGGTATAGTCGGGGCCTTGTCCCGATAGTGCTTGTGACACTCTTAGAGGCTATTGTGGACACAGTATTCTAGGTTTCTTTTTGCAGCCTTCAGTTTCCAGCCCATAGGCTTGGCATGTATATATATATGTGTGTAGACATATATGTCTCAAATCGTGGCCTCGTCGGTCAGCTAGTACTTATTTTGGCTTGTCTACCTTGGTTTATATGGCTTATTGTTATTCAGGTCATGACCCTAATCGTCCAAGCTTAGTGTTTCAGATGTTGTGCTGCCCGATCTATTGGCCCCCCAGTTTAGTTAGCTAGTATGTTTAGTCGCTAACTCGATCGAATATAGTATTGAGTGCCAGTCGTGCCTCCCCTAGTTTGGGGCGTGACAAACTTGGTATCAGAGCAGGTCGTATCCTAGGGAGTCCACAAGCCGTGTCTAGTAGAGTCTTGCTTATGGGTGTGTTATGCACCACACTTATAATCAGGAGGCTATGAGGCATTTAGGAATGTTTATGTTTTTTTCAATTAATAGATCGTGCTATAGAGCAAAGTTAGAAGAACATATGAAATCTAAATCGTGCTTTGTTTTCTTATCTAACAGGCTACCTTCACTCAGGAGATGGCACATCGAGAGATAGGTATTGATCCGGGGGAAGGTACCAGTCATTCCCCACCGGGTCAAAGGGATAGATTTTCCTTAGAGGCACACAGTGAGTCTCCAGTAGCCCTAGTTTCAGCTTTCCCAGCACTTGTTGGAGCCCAGGGAGATGCAGTACCCCCAGCCTCACCAATTCCATTAGTACCCGAGGCAGCTAGAGACACAGGAACCCTAATACATGTTGTTCCCCCGCCAGAGACTGGGGAGCAGGGGATGACGGAGGCAGTTTAGTTGCTGACTAGGATGGTTTCTATTTATGAGCGATAGCTAGAGTCGGGAGCAGATGCCCGGAGAGATCGGACAGGAAGCTTGACGGTACGAGAGTTTCTTCACTTGGCCCCTCCATTATTTACAGGATCCAGTTCCACAGAGGATCCCCAGGACTTTATAGACAATATGTATAGAGTATCGCGGGTGATGCATGCCTCTGTCACAGAGGCTATGGAGTTGGCTTCTTTTCGACTATGTGATGTAGTTGTCCTATGGTATGCGGCATGAGAGAGATCTAGAGGGCCTGATGCTCCACTAGCAGAATGGGAGGACTTCTCTGAGGTGTTTTTAGCCCATTATTTGCCATGGGAGGTTCAGGAGGCCCGTCTTGACCAGTTCCTTAGCCTGAAGCAGGGGGATATGAGTGTGAGGGATTATAGCCATAAGTTTAATTCTTTGGCGAGGTATGCACCAGATATCGTACGTACCATGAGGGCTAGAGTTCATCATTATATGGATGGTTTGGGGGATCATCTAATTACAAACTCTAGGGTGGCATCCCTATCGGATGATGTAGATATTTCTTGCATACAGGCTTTCGCTCAGACTACAGAGGACCTTTCCCATCGGATTCGTGATACTCGTAGGGATAGGGAGCAGAGCAAGAGGGCTCGTACTATGGGGTCTTATAGGGAGCCACGGAGTGATTCTAGGCCCCCACTCCATTGATATCCACCTCGGTCAGCAAGTAGTTTCCCACCACAGATGCAGGGCTAGCGGTTTGATCGTTATATTCAGTCAGGATTGGGGCAGAGCTCAGGCCAGCTTGAGGGCCGTCGACGGGAGCGTTCCGCACAAATAAGACAACCTACTCCTCCATGTACTCAGTGCGGTAAGTTGCATACCGGGTAGTGTAGACAGGGTTCTAATGAATGTTATCATTATGGGAAGATATAATATTTTATTAGCCGGTGCCCGGGGTTAGGCAGAGTGCATCAGCTCAGCCTTCAGGATACGCAGCAGCCTCTTCGCCCTCAGTCCGCTCTCCCCGACCAGGTCCACAGTCTACTCAGGGTCATGGCAAGGGGAGGGGTGGAGGAGACACCTCGGATTCTAGTGGTGGCCAGAACCGCTTTTATACACTCACAGGCCGACAGGATTCAGAGGTATCCCTAGATGTTGTCACAGGTATATTGGCAATACATTCTTTTGTCGTTTATGCATTGATAGATCCCGGCTCTACATTTTCATATATTACTCCATTTATTGCTGGTAAGCTTGACATGCGATTTTAGTTGTTGCCACAGTTAGTTGAGGTGACTACGCCAGTTGGCGACTCTATTGTAGTTAATCACGTCTATCGAGGTTATACAATGTTAATTAATGATCGTCCAACCTCTGTTGATTTAGTTGAATTGGTTATGCTAGACTTTGATGTCATTATGGTTATGGATTGGTTACCAACCTGTTATGCTAATATTGACTGTCATGCAAAGTTGGTCCAATTTCATTTTCCTGGTGAGCCTATCCTTGAATGGAAAGGTAATACAGCCATGCCCAGGGGTAAGTTTATTTCATACCTTATAGCTCGGAAGTTTATTGCTAAAGGTTGTATATACCATCTGGTTCATGTCAGGGATACAGATAAGGCACCAGTGACTCTTCAGTCGGTTCCTATTGTGAATGAATTCCCGACAGTATTCCCTGACGAGCTTCCAGTAATTCCCCCCGAAAGGGAAATCAATTTCGCTATAGATTTGCTTCCTGATACGTAGCCTATATCCATTACTCCCTACAGAATGGCTCCTGCAGAGCTAAGGGAATTGAAGGAACAACTGAATGACTTGCTCGACAAGGGCTTTATTAGGCCAAGTACATTCCCATGGGGTGCTCCGATGCTCTTTGTTCGAAAGAAAGATGGCTCCTTGCAGATGTGTATTGACTACAGGCAACTAAATAAAGTCACTATAAAGAATAAGTATCCTCTTCCACAGATTGACGACTTATTCGACCAGTTACAAGGTGCCAAATGCTTTTCGAAGATCAACTTACGATCCGGTTATCATCAACTACGAGTCAGGGATATTGATATCCCAAAAATAGCATTTAGGACGAGGTATGCCATTTTGAATTCCTTGTCATGTCTTTCGGGCTTATAAATGCCCTAGCAGCCTTTATGGATCTTATGAACTGGGTATTCAAACCATTCTTGTACGAAATTGTGATTGTGTTTATTGACGACATCCTGATATATTCACGATCGGAAGCCGAGCATGCGGACCACTTACGAGCTGTATTGCAGACTCTCCAGGACTACAGGTTATATGCTAAATTCTCTAAATGTGAATTTTGGCTAACTTCTATATCTTTTCTTGGTCATTTTATTATCGGTGATGGTATCAAGGTTGATGGCCAAAAGATTGAAGCTGTGATGACTTGGTCGAGGCCTTTGAATCCGACGGAGGTTCGTAGCTTTTTATTCTTGGCAGGGTATTACTGAAGGTTCGTGGAGGGATTTTCCTCTGTCTCTGCACCATTGACGAAACTGACATATAAGGGATCTAATTTTCAATGGACTGAGGCATGTGAACAAAGTTTTTAGGAGCTAAAGAAAAGGCTTACGACGGCACCTGTCTTGACTCTTCCGGATGGAACCGAGGGTGATGTTGTATATTGTGATTACTTGAAGATTGGACTAGGTTGTGTTCTTATGTAGCATGGTAAGGTTATCGCATACGCCTCCAGACAGTTGCGGAAACATGAACAAAACTATCCTACACACAATCTTGAGTTAGCCGCAGTTGTCTTCGCCCTAAAGATTTGGCGGCATTATCTATATGGAGTTCATATTGATGTTTTCATCGACCACCAAAGCCTTCAGTATTTATTTAAACAGAGGGAGCTGAACCTACGACAAAGAAATGGCTAGAATTACTAAAGGACTATGATGTTGATATTTTATATCATCCCGGCAAAGCTAATATTGTTGCTGATGCCCTTAGCCGGAAGTCCATGGGGAGTCTAAGCCATGTTAAAGTTGATAAGGTCAAGATGACCAAATACCTATGCTATCTAGCTAGTTTGTAGGTGATTTTGGTAGATGAATAGGGTGGACGCATTCTCGTTTAGAATACGGCAAAATATTCTTTTGTTACTGAAGTGAAAGAGCGACAACACGAGGATCCCGAGCTTATAAAACTGAGTGAAAGTATTCCACAGTAGCAACAACCTTTATTTGAGCTAACTGGACATGGAGTCCTTAGATACTAGGGTCGCTTATGTGTATCGACAATCGGAGAGTTCCGCGCCAAGATTCTCTCGGAGGGCCATTATTCTAGATAAGCAGTTCACCCTGGAACGACAAAGATGTATCGGGACCTTCGACAGATCTATTGGTGGAATGGAATGAAAAAAGATATCGTAGAGATTGTAGCCCAATATCCTAACTGCCAGCAAGTTAAAGCCGAACATCAGAAGCCTGGAGGCCTAACTCAGTATATTGAACTTCCATTATGGACTTCATCACTGGTTTGCCTCACACTCCACGGAGGTATGATTCTATTTGGGTAATTATTGATAGGCTTACAAAATCTTCTCATTTCCTGCCAGTCAGTTCGACATATTCAGCTGAGGATTATGCCAAGCTTTACATTCGAGAGATTGTTCGTCTTCACGGAGTGCCATTATCTATTATCTCTAATTGAGGGGCTCAATTTACAACACATTTTTGTAAATCTTTTCAGAAGGGTCTAGGCACGCAGGTAAATCTTAGCACCGCTTTTCATCCGCAAATTGATGGACATGCAGAGTGTACTATTCAGACAGTTGAGGATATGTTACGTGCCTGTGTGCTAGATTTTAAAGGAAGTTGGGATGATCATCTACCTCTTATTGAGTTTGCTTATAATAACAGCTTCCAAGCTAGTATTCAGATGGCCCCTTACAAAGCACTATACGGGGGAAAGTGTAGGTCGCCGATCGGTGGGTTCGAGGTCGGGGAAGCAGAGTTACTAGGTCCTAATTTAGTTCATCAAGCAATGGAAAAGGTAAAACTTATTAGAGACAGGCTGCATACAACACAAAGTCGGCAGAAGTCTTATGCAAATGTTCGACGACGAGACTTAGAGTTTGATGTAGAAGATTGGATTTTCCTGAAAGCATTGCCTATGAAGGGTGTCATGCGATTTGGAAAGAAAGGGTAGTTCAGCCCCAGGTATGTTGGACCATATAAGATTATTCGGAGGATTGGTAGGGTAGCGTACGAGCTTGATTTGCCTTCAGAATTGGAAGCAGTCCATCCCATGTTTCATGTATCTATGTTGCGGAAGTTCATTGGAGATCCTTCACGTATTACTCCCATTGAGGATATTCACATTTCTGAAGACTTATCTTATGCAGAGGTACCGGTAGCTATTTTAGATCGGCAGGTAAGAAAGCTTCGAACTAAAGAAGTGGCTTCCGTGAAAGTGTTATGGCGAAATAACAATATCGAGAAAATGACCTGGGAAGCTGAGGAGGAAATGAGGACGAAGTACCCCCATCTATTTATGACTTAAGGTGAATCGCATTTAAATAATTGACAATTATTTCATTACATCAACTTAATTGGATTTTGAATGACTTGAAAGTGCAATTTAAATTTCTTATTGCGAGATAGCTATATGAAGCCTAGTAGTTAGAATCTTCAGCATTTGATTTATGCTTTGCAAATGAAACAAATATATCCTCGCAAATAATGTATTAGCGGAAAAGAAATGAAACAAAGGAATTGACTTGACCCATTCACGGACGAATGTTCTTAAGGGGGGGAGAGTGTGAGACCCCATATTTTGTTTTTTCTTCTCTTATGTAATATACGTAATGTGGCATGGTTATATTAGATATATATAATTGGGTATAACATAACACTGGTCACATGTTATGTTTTGAGTCAAGCAAGTTACGAAATAAAGGTCGGCAAAAGTTATCGTAAATTTCTCTAATAAATTTTTCTTAATTTTGGGTCAAATGTATCAGATCATTTATCCCAATATATAAAGAGTTATGAGGCACACAACCTATCAAATCGAAGGTCTACGAATCTAGTTTTCAACCAAAAACACCTCACATCAAACGAACATTGTAGTAAAAAGTTATGGCTGTTTTACCCTGGATTGTCCAGGCTGAAACCGGGTCGCGAACTGGGTCGAGTCAAACAAGTGGTATAAGTTGGTAAACTAAACTTTGAAGACCTCAAAATATTTCATTTCAGTCCCAAAACAGTGAGCAAGATGAAGAGAGGGATCCATGGTGTTCTTGAGTGATTAAGGTGCGTTTTTAATGATTTTTACCATTAAAGTTTGCCCCCCGTGCCTAGAAACTCATTCTCTACGCTTTACAATTGTTTTTACCATTTTGTTCTTGCTGGTTCTTCATGATTTATACTTGTTTTGTCAATGTAATCATCTTGGGACTCTTTTATGATCGTTTTTACAAAGTTATACGGACGTTTCATCAAGTTAGGGTCATATGGCGAATCTACCGATTTAAACTCAATTATGAACTGTTTATAGGTGCGTATAAGCTGCATATATATAGTGTTTTCGAAGCTTAGGACGTAAGGAACAACTTTCGTGAAGGAACTACAGGCATTCAAACGTTCGTTGGAAAGGTATGTTAAGGCTAAACTCCGTTATTCATTTTTGCACGAATTCTTGGAAATTCCTAAGATGCCAAATGTGATATTTTACTATTCTACGGCTAGAAAGACCTTCATGAAAGTCATTGGGATTGTAGCTGAAGTATTTTTATTATTCTAATAGGTTGATATTCCACTCGTTCGGTTAAATAGGGTATTCGACATCTATATATGTCACTTTGTCGGCTTTCTTATCTCTCTCTCTCTCTCTATCTATCTATCTATATATATATATATATATATATGGATTCTTATTCGTCTTTAGGTTGTGTGGCTAAATAAAATAAAAGCATTTAGTATTTGCGATCAATCATTCTTCCTTGTTAAAGTGTATTTTAAAATCTCTAAAGTGACACGTCGATTTCCAAAAATCTCAAATATAAATTCTATGTTTAAACTATTAAAACACTTGATTTTTGAAATACTTTCTTTTGCTAATTATCAAGAAATCATGTATAAGGACTAAGTGAAGCACCTTAAACTTTTTACGAACATCTTCAGAGTTAAGTTATCTTTCTAAAAGTCGAGTTATGTTTTCGAGCTTATAAAAAAATATATGAGGTTCCACGAGACAATTGTATGCAATACGAATGTGATTATGAGATTATGAGAATAAGAGTACCAATGAGCCAATATTGTCTAAGTTCTTGTTATGGCTTATTATGTGCATTCAAAGTTCATATCATACATGGCATATTATGCATGGACTTCGAGCTATAATCGGAGGTAAGGGGCCTATTTGCCCCAAAGACTATATGTATTGTACAGATGGCCACAGGTTGGCAATATGATACCGGTTAGCTACCGGAAGAGACCGTCATTGCTAGCATTTGGTTGGGTATGTCATGCATTTTCATCAACATATATGTATTCACGCCATACGATTACACGAGCATACCATGCATATTTGATTATTATGAGGTCGGATGTCGGCCATGGAGGCTATCGGAGTTTCAGTGTAAGGTGGTATCTCTATTACCTTTTTTTACCAGCTATGTATGATTCTACTTTCTGCCTTACATACCAGTACATTTTTATTCGTACTGATGTCCCGTTGCTTGGGGACACTGCATTTTTGTTTCGTGCATGCAGGTCCAGGTAGGGACTCTGATCGACCCCCCCGCTAGGATTTAGGGGTTCAGCTGTGAGTTGGTAAGCTCCACCGCTTCCTGGAGTTGTCATAGTATAGTTGCCTTTGTTGTACAATTTGGGTATAGTACGGGCCTTATCCCGATAGTGCTTGTGGCACTCTTAGAGGCTATTGTGGACAAAGTATTCTGGGTTTCTTTTTGCAGCTTTCAATCTCCAGCCCATAGGCTTGGCATGTATATATATGTGTGCAGACATATATGTCTCAAATCGTGGCCTCGTCGGTCAGCTAGTACTTTATTATTTTGGCTTGTCTACCTTGGTTTATATGGCTTATTGTTATTCAGGTCATGACCTTAATNTCCCCTACTTTGGGGTGTTACACTTACAATCTTCTCAGTGAGAAAAGAGAAGGGGAAGTTAAAGGCCTCCGGGATGAGCTTGAAATGTCTTAGAAAGAGCACGCCGACCTGGCCTAGCAGGTAAGAAGAATATTTGAATTTAGCGATGGTTAATCGGGCATGGTGACTAATGGTCCGAACCTGTAGGTCCAACAAAAACTCGACGTGATTGGGCAGCTCCGCAATGAAGTAGGTGCAATATAAAATGAGGCTGAGGAATGGAAAAAGAACATGGATCGCCTGTTATTAGAAAAGGAGACTGCCCGGTCCTAGCTGGCCTCGACTGAAATCTAGCTCTGAAGTATAAAAGAGAAAACCATGGTGCAGGCCAAGAAAATCGAGGAGCTCCATTCCTAATTGGGTTCGACAATTTCTAATTGGGAGAAACTGGTCACGAAGCTCGAAGCGACAAAATCGGAGGTCAAAGCAACCAAGGCCAATGTTGATGTAGTGGTGGCTTTTTACCGGGTAGATACCGAGGCCACTCAGATTCGAGCAAGGGAGATCACCGAGCATGCCAAATGTCAACCTCGAAGGGATACCTTTGAGAAAATCCATGCTCGGGGTTTCGACCTCACAACCGAGATCGAGGACGCTAAGGGGCTTGATGTTGAAGCTGGGAGGTTAGCTTATCTTGAGGATGATGATGACCCTAAGATCTTGAGTGAATCCAAATATGGAGAAGGCCCTGAGGGCGAAGATGCTGCTCCCAAAGATGACCAGGCCACTTAGGCTTTTAAATAGATTTTGTATTTATGTCGAGTCCATTTCGGCCTTTTTAAAGAACTTCAATCGGGCCGGGTAGCCCTTGTAAAATATTTTTATGTATATATAAAACCTTTTTCCTTTCTATGTCTTCCGAATCTGTTTTCTTTTTGTTAATCTATACAAAGGTCAAAGCACTTTAGCATAAAACAACGGGGTTGTATTTGAAGGTCCAAGATTGAGATGGTAAGGATCGATAGTAAGTACTACCCTCAAACGTTGCTAATCGGTAATCCCCGGTTGAGTGTTCAAACTCAAACTGGGGTGGCTCTTAGGCTCGATAAATAGATACCAAGTGAGATGATTTGTTCGAACTCGAATTAAGGTAGCCTTTGGGCTTTATACTTAGTCCCTGATCCGAGGTAATAGTTTGAACTTGAATCAAGGTAGCCCTTGGGCTTTGTAGTCAAGTGAGAATGATATCTCGAACTCGCATTAAGGTAACCCTTAGGATTTTAATCGAGTGAGGATTTGCTCGAACTCGAAGTAATGTAGCCCTTGGGCTTTTTAGTCGAGTGAGGATTTGCTTGAGCTCGAAGTAAAGTAGACCTTAGGATTTGTAGTTGGGTGAGGATTTTCTCGAACTCGAAGTAAGGTAGACCTTAGGCTTTGTAGTCGAGTGAGGATTTGCTTGAACTCGAAGTAATGTAGCCCTTAGGCTTTATAGTCGAGTGAGGATTTTCTCAAACTCGAAGTAAGTTAGCCCTTGGGATTTATAGTCGAGTGAGGATTTGCTCAAAGTAGGGTATCCCTTGGGCTTTGTAGTCGAGTGGGGATTTGCTCTAGCCTCCTCCTACCCATTTTCAACCGCCTTTCATCGGAATCCATGGCTTCTCAGGCCATGGATGGTTGGTACTCACCTCCCTCCACCGTCAAACCATGTTTATTCGAAGATTTGAGACCTGACCTTGATGGTTCCCTCTCCGATCTTCTCAAATCTTTGGTTCTATGGCTTCTCCGGCCATGCTCCGGCATGTTCAAGACTCAGGAGCCTGATTCTTGACCTCTCTAACTCAAGATCGAACCTTCTTCCAAGCCTTTCTCATTTCTAGGGTTTCTCCAAAACCCTAAGTTATTCGAGGTTCTTTCCATGTTGTTTGCTTAGATCTATGCTTTAATTGACATTTAAAGTGTTTTCCCCAAAGTTTCTTTTCAAAATCATTTGTCTTCGATTTAGGGTTTGTGAAAGGACTTTTCAAAAAAAGCATCTTTTTTATTTTTCTTCTTCTTTGCTTTATATATGTTTGTCTATATCCTGCTCGTGTGATTTCCTTTTACTACGCATGTACTGTCTGTCTACTTTTCTTTTCTACTATACATGTTACCCCTAGGTTAATCCTTGTTCTATTTTCTTTACTCTTTTCTACTATACTTTTCTTTACTGTTGAGATTCTTTGATTTTTTGTTTTACTAAACTCTGTTCGTGTTCTTGCTAAACATGTTTCATCTACTTTTGTTTAAGTTTGTATCATCTCTTTCTTTTGAACTTATTTGAGTTCCGAGTTTTCTCAAATATGTTCTTCATGGTCTTGAATCAGCTTTCTTCCTTTGTTATTCCAGACATGCTATCATATTTGTTTGTTTCTCATAAGTCTTTGGAAAAGACTTGTGAGCCTCTATCAAGTGGCAATTTTGATTTTTGTGTTCGAGTTAGGGTTCCACTTTGGGACCCTGGACTCTCAGCCTCACTATGAGTCTGCAAATTGAACCTGTATCTCTTTGCTTATAATTCTGAACTTCTCTTTGATTACACTTTTTTCTAAATAACTTGACAGTATCTTCTTGATTCACATATTTGTGTGCTTTATATATGAGAAGTTTTCTTTCAAAAGGGTTTTTGCCAACTATTAATTGATTCTGAATTCCTTTAATGGTGTTTACTTGATTGTTACTGATTTCCTTTAAATTAATTCTTCTTTTACCCCTTTCCTGACTTGGTTCATTCGAGTAAGAGTCTGTAACTTTGATTTCATTGATTGTGTGATTGATTCCCTTTCCTTATTTCACACAAACCGTATACCATTGGGTTGTTGCCTTAAATAGCTTCTATGTATTTATCCTTTATTGTACTGGTTGGAAAATATTTTTTTCAAATCCCATTCCTTAATCATTCTTTTTGCCCATTTGAAATCAGAATCCCTCAACTAAAGGGAGATTGATTTCAATGATATTTACTTACCTTTTTCTTACTTGTTTGTTGCACTATAAAAGGGAATCGACCCTTCTACACTAAAATAAATTTCGAATCCTCAATTCAAACACACACTCTCACACATATACTCTCAATTACAATATTCTTTCAATTCTCTGCTCTCTTCTGAGACCTTTGTACTGGTTTGCTTGCAACTTGCCTTTTTTTTTTGTTTCCCTAAAACTGGTATGTCTCAATTTTGATTTCAGCTTCTTCCCTATGTGTTTATTTTACAGTCAGTACACTCTTGCCTACTTTGCTATTCATATTCTGCATTAAATACGCTACTCTACATTTGTGTTTACTTTTTGTTATGAACCCCACATACCTCCATTCCCTTCTATGTGTTTGAGTTAAAGTTCATGGCATGACAGTATCCAAATTACTGCCCAGGTCTGAACCTAACCTTCAATGGGTCCTAACTCCCAAATTTAGCTAACAGGCTGGTCAGAGGTGTGCCCGCATTCCTAATTGTTGGGCATAACCACTAGCCTGTCATGGCCCTCCTTAACTCCCCCCCCCCCTACGCACTTACATTATTCTTAGACTCTAGGTTCTGCCCCCCTCGTATGAGCCTTGATTTGGGACCTTGAGTTCCCTTTGAACTTGGACATGTGAGGGCTGGCCCTTCCACACTGCACTATAGTATAATTCTGCAATGTATTTGGGGTGTAAGCACTGCCCGGAGTCCCTTTGAGGCTCTTGGGAACTCTGACACATCCCAAATAAGAGAAAGGCTTTCGGAAAACTGATCTTGGAAGTTGGTTTATCTCATATTGTTAGACCTTGAGTCTGAATTAGGCTGTTTGGTTATAGTTTGAACTTCTAATGTAATTTTACTTTTCTGATTCATTCGGGTCTGTAATAATCTATAATAACTATAGGGTTCTGTAAAAGGGGAGGGTCACTCATGTATGCATATGGGTAGACATCATGCTCTAGGTATTTATTGCTACAATCACAGCCTGATATTTCGCTTATGCATTTCACATAGAAATCATATCTATAAGTCATGCATTACATGTAGAAATCCTGCCTATAGGATGTTTCATTTCACATTGAAATCATGTCTATAAGTTATGCATTACATGTAGAAATCCTGCCTATAAGCTGTTTCATTATTGCATGTAGAAATCTGTCTATAAGTTATACATTACATGTAGAAATCCTGCCTATAAGCTATTTCATTATTTGCATATAAAAATCATGTCTATAACTTGTGCATTACATGTAGAAACCCTTCCTATAAGTTATTGCGTCAATACAAATAGAGACCATGCCTATAGGTTTTCAGCATATAGAAACCATGATCCTAGGTTTTCTGCACTTCTGCATATACTCCTGTCATTAGGCAAACAATCTTTAGGTTAAAATAATAACAAGTTGCATCCTAGAAATCATGCCTATAGGATTCCTGCATCTCGATAATCATTTTAAAATCAATAATGCTTAGAAATAATGACTATAGGATTCCTACATCTCGACAATCGTTTTAAAATCAATAACGCTTAGAAATTATGCCTATAGGAGCAGCCGTTTGGATCTGATTCGTCTATCTCATCTATAAGTCTGAAATTAGAAGTAATGTTGTTTAATATCTGCAGAATTTAATTGGTTCTAAAATCAGTGACCCTTCTTTAAAAATCAGTAACCCTTCTTGAAAAAAAATCAGTATACTTCCATCGAGGCAAATAGTAGGTAATTGATTAATTATTTCAGTCCTTGATAAAGTACAACCAGACAAGGCCTAATTCAGACTTCTCATCTAATAAATATATGATGAAGCAGCCTATCCTAACGCTAAATTTAATTCAGACTAAAACCCGTATCTGAGGTCATGCTAGACAATTTGTTGCTTTGAATGTGGAGGTCTATTTGAGCCTTTAACTGTTACATGTTTCCCCTTTTACTGCTCTTATGTGTTTTGTTTGTCGCACTAGACTTTTGTCCTTTTTAAAACTCTAAAAAGCCAATCTCCCTTCCCTTTAGGATTAGTAGTCCTAACTGTCTCAAGGACTGATAGGATTTGGGGGGGGGGGTGTGATAGCATGCAATAAGTAACGAAACCATTCCGCAATTTAATACCTTAACATAGTGGGTAAGGGTAGATATGGATATGATGACTATGAGATAACACTATGTGTATCTCGTATTGCGTGGGGTGATCCATGTTATTTATAAACCTAGGACCCCCTCCCTCTTTATTAGTTTACTTTTTCCAGAATTTTAAAAGATGTTCAGTTTTCAGTTTCTTTAACCTCTTCTTTTACTTCAATTCCTTGCACCTATCATGCAAAATCTCTTTTTTAATTGTCTGATTTTTAGTATTGTTTCTCCCCAAACTTCCGCCTCTTTCACTTCTTTTTAAGTTACTTGCATCAATTATTTGACCCCTTCCCCTTTACTCGTGTATCTTTTCTTTAATTATAAATTACTTTCTTCCAAGTTTCAGCACTCTTTAAACCTTTTGTACTTTTTTTGCAACCATTATGTGAAAGTTTCCTAGTATTTGCAATGCTTGCTTGTCTACTTGTTGTTTGTATTTAAAGTTACAATTGTAGCATGGTCGGAAACCATACTAGTGGATCTTGGGGGGTGCCTAACACCTTTCCCCCGAAATAATTTCAAGCCCTTACCCATTCTCTGGTTCTTATTCCTTTTTCCTTTTTTTTAAATTTCTTCTTAGTGTCCTAATGCACTTAATCATTAGGTGGTGACTCTTCTAAATTGCAAATCCAATTCCCAAAAGAAAAGAGTTGTCCGCCCAAATATCGTAAACCCGATTTCGCGAGGAAAAGGGGGCATATACAATAGCAAGTTTGCCACGGCCCATTTTTCTAAACAAGTAGGGACAGAAAATCAATCACTAAACATGATCAAACCATCTGCGCTTATCAAATCTATTATAACTTCAAACTTTACATGCAATAAGACAATACTATAACCAAATACTTTTAATTAATTTAAATACCTAAAATAAGCCAACTCTAAAACTTTATTCATAGTAAATAATGAAATACTGCCAAGTTATATCAAAAATACCTGAATCTTAACCCACTGACTGTGTCTATGAAGCCTCTACTGATAAACCGACGCACAACTTAGGATATGAGATTTCTTAGCCAGTTCTCTAAGTAAACAAAGAAATAGCTAAACAAGGATGACTCTAAGGAATACTCCACGAAAAAAAGCGGAGCTCACCGATAGTACTGGAAGGGAGGGAAGTCCTAAACTGTAGCCTACTCGCCTGCAAAATCGGTTCCTACGTTGAACCGCAGACCAAACATAGGTTCCCAAAAGAGAACATCAGTACCATCCATTGTACTCAGTGAGATTCAATGACATGGGATGAAACTTTAATACAATAAATATTACGAGCAAAGAATCTAAATGCATAAAAAACATAAAGCCTCTAAGAACAATTCTAAAATAATTGCATAATAACAGTTTATGAATATTCTAAAAGAAATTCTTTTCTTTTTCTTAAAAAAATTACTTCTCTTTATACTTTGGGAGTTCCACCTATCCTGACCTATTTCTGTCTTAGTCACCGTGTGATCGGCACGGGTTCGATCCCAACCTGATCGAATAGGCCCAATCCACGAGGTGCCACTCGCTTCATAGTTCTCAACGCTCATGTATCATACCTTAGCTTGGCCAAGTGAATTCTCAGCAACGAGACCCTCGGCTTGTGTGCTCCCTACTTTGGCACAAGTAGTTTCAGGAAGTCAACAACTTGGTCAGGACCCTCGACCTGGACGATGACCCTTTCTCAGAATTGAGAATACTCCCAACAATCTTGTCTTTCTAAAACTTCTTCTTGTGACTTTTCAAGTCTAAATCTTTCATATATAATTATTCTGGAATCCTTAAATGCAAGGTATGGCATAAGAATGAAATAAGCATTCAAAAGTATTTATAAAGATTCTTGGTCCTTCATGAATTTTCAACATGAAAATGGCATATAAGAATAACAGAAAAATCTGAAATTTATGCACATGTATCAAAATAATCATCTAAACTTTAGCTCAAAAATAATTCTAAGCTAATAAGTACTTACTACTCCAATTAAGTATATATTAACTCTTTTATGCAATTCATCAAATACCTTGTATGCGTGCTTTTGTGAGTTAAACCACTTTAGTAAAGGGCCATATCAACTTACCTCAATACTCCTTGAGCCAATACATAGACCCTAGTCCAATTTATACCCGTAAAATAATTGATTATACAACAACCAGTGTATTTTAGTTAATTTCAAAGTTTTACACCTAAACATGAGATTTACTATTGATACGGAGAAAGAAGGGTATTAACTATCAATTCTTACCGGTCACTACTGTAGGGTAATTGAGAATAGAGAATTTTATATACCTGAGTTCAATAATAAGTGAGTTATAAAGAACCTAAGAATTTTTCGAGCAATTTCTAGTTGTCTCTGTTCCTATCCGTGTGTCTGTGTTTCTGTGTTCTCCGCCTTTCTTTTTTGTTTTGTTTGTTCGAAATAGGCTTCTGCCTTTTTGCCTTTCTGAATGAGGAGTACGCTCATTCTCATTCCAAGGCTTTAAGCCTTTTGTTTTGGTTTGTTTTATTATTTATTTGTTTTTCCCCTCTTTTTTTTCTTTTTTGACTTAACTAGTAATTAATGATACCCACTTTTAATAATTAATAATATTAAAATTATTAATATTTTACTAATTGTATATCCAATTATTTAAGTGTGTGTGTGTGTGTATAATATATATATATATAGGAAATAATAATAATAAGAATAATAATTTAATTCTATAATTAGCGTGTCTCGAAACTTTTATAAATTTGAGGAGTGTTACACATGCAAAACGGTTTTTCTTCTTTAGTAGTGAGAAAAATTGATGGCTTTTATCAGAGGATCTCGAGATGAATCACCCCAGGGCAGTAGCGCACCAGGTTAGCCTTTGTACGGCCTTCATATTATTGAGAATAGTGATGTCCTCGATATCATTCAGTTCCTCGGTTGGATACCATAAACCCGAGGAATTTTTCTAACCCGACCCCAAAAGCACATTTTTTCGGGTTAAGCTTCATGTTGTACTTCTTCAATATACTGAAGGTTCCCTATAAATATTTTAAATGGTCCTCTGCTCACAGGGACTTTACTAACATATCATCAATTTAAACTTCCATCATTTTTCCTCGAACATCCGATTTACTAGACGTTCATAAGTGGCACCGGCATTTTTTTAATCCGAGTGGAATTACGTTATAGTAGTATGTGCCGTATTTAATGATGAAGGAAGTTCTTTCATAATCGTTCGGGTTCATTCGTATTTGGTTATACCCGAAATAGGCGTTAAGAAAACTAAGGGTCTTGTGGTCGGCCGTGGCATCGATCATGCGATAGATGTTGGGCAAGGGGAAAGAGTCGTTGGGACATGCCTTATTTAAATCGTTATAATCTAAACACATTCTTATTTTCTTCCCTTTTAAGGGACTACCACTACATTTGCTAACCATTTCAGGTATTTAACCTCCCAAATGGACCTTATTTTAAGGAGTTTAGATACCTCGTCCTTGATGAAAGCATGCTTTACTTTGGACTGGGGCCTCCTCTTTTGTTTGACCAGAGCCATTTTCGGATCCAGGCTCAGCTTGTGAGTCGTTATCTCCAGTGGGATCCTACCATATTGAGATGGGACCAAGCAAAATAATCGATGTTAACTAGGAGAAATTGAATAAAATTGTTCCTAAGCTCGAGAGTTAACCCCGCGCCCAGGTATACCTTTTGATCGGGCAGATGTTTGATTAATGTGACTTGCTCCAGCTCTTCGATCGTTGATTTGGTAGCATCGGAGTCATCTGGCACTATAAAAGATCGAGGGACCCCGTAATTGTCGCCCTAAAAAATCTTTTGCTTATTCGATTGTGTTGAGGCTAGTATCAATGATTTCTATTTAGAATCCAAGCTTGAACTTGGTTCCTTCGATGTTTGTGAGTGTTGATACCAAAATCAACTTTTCGACGACAAACATTTCTTTTGCTGCCAGTTGTTCCCCATAGATTTTTTTAAATCCCTTCTGGGATCGAAAATTATAGCACTTGGTGAAGAGTAGAGGGTACCGCCCTCATGTGGTGGATCCATGGCCTTCCAAGAAGGGCATTGTACCTCATGTCTCCTTCGATCACATAAAACTCAATCCCACGCATGACTCATACGGTATTGACTGGTAATGTGATCCCCCCTTTAGTGGTTTCACATGCCATGTTGAACCTATTAAGGACTTGGACTTCAGGCACGATCTTGTCTAATAACTCGAGCTGTTCTACGACTCTAGACTGAATAATATTGGCCGAGCTTCCTGGATTAATTAACATAAGTTTAATTCTAGTTTTGTTTAATAGTACAGATATTACCAGTGTATCATTGTGAGGTTATATGATTCCTTTTGCATCTTTATTGCTGAATGATAGGACTCCCTCCGGTCCGTGCTCTCGAGTTCACGTTTCCCTGGTGACAGGCACCCTGGTGCATTTCAACGTTGGTTCCTGTTGGATATCGACCCCACCAATGATCATATTAATGACATATCGAGGTTCGGTATCTTCTTCTTCTATTTGCATTTTAGAATCCCTATTTCTGAAGTGATTCTTGGCTCAGTTGCTCAAGAATTCTCGAAGATGCCTATCATTGAATAGTCAGGCTACTTTTTCTCTAGTTGTCGATAATATTCAAATCTATGACCGTGAGTTCCATGATATTTGCACACCATGCGGGGATCCCTTTGAGATGGATCAGATTGTAGAGGTCGAGGTGATTTAGCATCCCTGATTTGCCTGACGGCCAATACGATGGCAGCTGCATCGACAATAAAGTTGTACTCTGATAGCCTCGGTGCTTCTTTAGGCCCGATGGACCTATCGAAACCATTTTTTGGTTATGAGCCCTCGACTGTTTCGACCTTGATCATTTCTCCTTTCATTTCTTACATGTTTCCGACCAGATCTGTTACTACTCTGATCTTCATTATATGGCCAATATTGGTCCCTGTTTGATCTTGGCTCATGATCGGTGTCTCTCTTGATTCTTTCGAGAGTCCCAGCGGAATAACAGGACTCCGAAGGGGCTCCGAGTTGACCATCTTCGACTCTAGTTTTTTGATTAATGTCGATTGTGCATGTTGGCTTATGTAGTGGTGGGGTATTCTATTAAGTTTTGCTTCAATTGTCGGGAATAAATAGAGTTTCGAACATTGAGTCCCTGAGTGAAAGCATGAATAGACCAATCATCAGTAACTGGCGGTAGGTCTATTTGTTCCATTTGAAAACGGGACACGTATTCCCTGTGCGACTCATTTTCATTATGTTTAACTTTGAAAGGTCTGATTTCCCGGTTTCAACCTTGATGGCACCTGCATGTGCTTTTACGAAAGAATCTGTAAGCATAGCAACAAGTCAATAGAATTAGGAGTAATTTTGTGATACCATATCATGGCTCCCTTTGACATGGCCTCCCTAAATGTTTTCAATAGAACAGACTCGATCTTGTCGTCTTCCAAATCGTTTCCTTTGATGGAACATGTATAAGAGGCTACATGCTCGTTTGGATCGGTCGTTCCGTTATACTTAAGTATTTGGAGCATACGAAACTTTTTGGGGATCGATTTTGGGGCCGCACTTGGAGGAAAAGGTTTTTGCACGAACTTCTTAGCAACTAGTTCCTTAAATACCGGGGGTGCTTCTCTGATTTGATCTACCCTGGAGTTATAGGTTTCGACCTTCTTGTCATTTTCTTCAATCTTCTTTTCTCCTGATTCCACCAACTTCTTCAGCTCCTCAAGCATTTTTATTATTTTAAGGTTGGTCTTGACTCCCGCTCAGTCGATCTTACTACGTCCCGTTTTGTTATGTGAATAATTTCTCGAGGTGGATCAGGTTTGTTCCTGCTCGGAGTCTAGCTCTGCAACTGAGCTATCGCCACCTGTTGAGCTTGTAGCATTTCAAAAATCATGCGTAGGCTGATCCTGTCTTCTTCAGTATTTAAGTGTTTCGAGCTGCCGATCAGGCTCCACTATGGATGTTGTTTTCAGGGTCGATATGAAATTTTGCATTGATGGCCACACGAGCATTCACATTAATCGGATCTTTGACTCAAATCCTGATGACATCAGTGGGTGGCCCTGCATTACTGGGCGCCATGTTGTTATTCTCATCCTGATAACCGGACTCGTTGTCGATATGTGGGGGTGCTAATTGAGACTTTGCCTGAAATCAAAGATACATAAAAGAGCAAGTGTAAAGCAGTGTGTTGTGTAGGCTTGTACCAAACAACCACTATTATCCTTAGCCCCACCGTGGGCGCCAAACTATTTACCCTTAAAATTGGATAACAATTGAATTTATATGCGGTTCTAAGGATACGTGAGAAGAATTGATACAAGTGTGAGAAATTAGATTAACGTAGATATAAACAGTAGAAAGATAGATTCAACCTTCACAAATTGAGCAAACCTTGGCGTTATGAGATTGATTTCCCTTTAGCCAATGATAATGAGATTATGAAAGACAGAGCAAAGATGAGTTGGAGCAGAAACTAAAAACATATTGATTTTATATCTATTACATTGTGTCACTAAATAACTCAGTCCCCTCTCATTTATGGGG
>MU665950.1:15003-27139 GCA_026770625.1 Nicotiana glauca
AGAGTCAATCTTTTCCTCGATTCGGGATTCAACCGGTGACTTGGGACACCATTAATCTCCCAAGTGGCGACTCTAAATCTTTAATAACGAATACCGTTTCGATTGTCCTTTAATTGGAAAAACTCCCTTTACCACGCCCCTCGCGGGGTGCAGTAGCGCAAAAAGGAGGTGTGACAGCTCTGGCGACTCTGCTGGGGACCAAAAAACCAGAACCACTGGTTCAGGGTTTAGAATTCGAGCTTGGTATATTTATGTATTTGGCTTGTATATTATCTGATTTTGTTATATGTTTGGGCTTAATTGTGCAAAATGATGATTTTTACCGCTTTGATATTGTTTGAATTGTATTATAAACTGCCCTCTCTCGCACCTCTCTGAGTTTTCTGATAGGTAGTTATGTTGTGTTTGCCTATCCGCATCACAAAAACTTCTGTCTTGAGATAAAGCCAGTTAGCCTACCAGTATCTGGTGAAGGATTTAGTCACCTTAGGCGGGAGAGTCGTTAGCTAGCCAGTGTTGTTCTACTACTGGTAACGCTTGACGCTCCTCGGCTCGGGTTGTCCACCCGGGTAAGCCAGGTCTAGTTACCATCTCCTTTAGGATTTGAAAACTTAGAAGAACAAGCTACCAGCAATGTATATCCCTAGTAGGAACGTTTATTTGCATCATGTACATTTGGCTTAGGGGACTCAACACAGGGGTTGGGTCCGTCTAGGACAGGTAACCTGAAATGAAAAAGACCATCATGCTGCATCCTGTTTGTTTTACGCATTTGTTTGCTTAAGACTTGCATGCTGACCAGTTTTTAAATATTGAGGAAAGAAAAAAAAATGTTTTAAAAAAAATAGTTTGCTTTATTTATCAATAAAAAAATGTGATTTAATTCTTTAAAAAAATAGTTATTTGTTTGTCAATAAAATAAAAAAAAATATAATAGTTCGTTTTATATGCCAATTAATTGAAAAAAAATAAATAAATAAATAGTCTTGTTTTCAAAAATAGTTCGTTTTGCTTGCTAATAAAATTTAAAAAAATAAAAAATAAAAGAAAAGAAAATGTCATTGTTTTCAAAAGTAGTTTGTTTTATCCGGTAGAACTACGCTGGTTTGATTCTCACCCGATATGAGATACATAGGCAACCTTCATCGGGTCCAACCTCCTCTTTTGCAAAAATCGCCAACAAAAAAATGTCAAAATTAATATTTTCGTCATGAATAAGTCTGGTGATGCCGTTTTCGTCAAAAATAGCCGAATGCTCCCGAAGGGACGCCGGAAGGCTAACTTTGCAGAAACAGCCACCTTTGGGTCATTTTTTAGATTTTTGACCGGTTGACCCACACAGCCTTAAAATCTCCGTCCGCGAGACGCTGAAAGATCGTGTTTGCAATATCGGGTTTTATTTTGAAAAACAAGAAAAGGAATCATGAATAAGTCGGTGATGTTGTTTTCGCCAAAACTAGCCGAATGTTCCCGAAAGGGACGCCAGAAGGCTGACTTTGCATAAACAGCCACCTTTGGTCATTTTTAGGATTTTGGCCGATTAGCTAACACAGCCTTAAAATCTTCATCCCCGAGGCGCTGAAAGGCCGTGTTTGCAAAATTAGGTCTTTTATTTTTAATTTGAATAACAAGAAAAAAAGAGTCAGTGGGCAAGTGAAAGTCGTTTGAATTTTCGGTCAAAATAAGGTAAACCAGCTTCGGTGGTGTTTCAAACCGTTCTTGCCGAGATAGCCTTAGAGTATCTTTCAGTTGTCGAAGGGCTATTTTCGTAAAAGAACGGATAAGTTTGGGAAGTGTCATAAAATAATCCTCCCCGACCTCAAAATTCATGTGAAATTGGGAAGGGGCCACACTTGTAAAAACAGTCGTTTGGCTAAAATTGGCAGATAGGGAAGGAATTTGTCCGTTTGTTTTTCTTAGAGTAGGTGGGTTGTTCGCTTTTTGGATCTGTAGTTTGTCTTTCCTTCAAAACATGTTAGTTTGGTTAGTTTTTAAATTTTTTTTAATCAAAGTTTGTTTATTATAAAAAACTAAAAATTCCAAAAATGTTTTATTGTTGTTTGCCATTTATCTGCCCGAACTACGCAAGGTCTGATTCATGTGGGGTCATGATACGTAGGCAATCTCCATAAGATTCGACCACACACAAAAAAAAAGTGCAAAGGACTAATTGACTCCACACAAAAAATGTTGTTAATAATAAGGACCGAATGAGTCCATTCTAACATGTTTTGTTTTGAATTGTAAAGAAAGTTGAGGTGGTTGGTTTGTGGTGAACCAGAAACACAAGATCCAGAAAACATGATTGAGATCCAAGACACTGACACCCATAATATCGCACAGAACCCTTTTTCTGCACGTCATAATGCACACTTTGTGGGGATGATGCCTGGTGACAGGGAGCACGTGAATCCTCTTGGGGATGTATTGACTAAAGCTGAAAATGTTGAAACAAATAGTGGCCTGGATAATATTGATGCGAAGCTCAGTGGCTAAGATGTCGTGCTTGGTAATTGGGAAGACTCCATTCTTGTTCAACCAGAGTGGAGTTTTTGGTGGCTTATTTTGATGTCATTTTTGTTGTCCAGATTATTTCAGGGTTGTAATCTGGACATTGTCTTGTAAATCAAACCCTTCTATCTTTTGATTTTGTCCAGTCCCTTCGGTCGTAGTATCTTATTTAATGGTGTCTAGGTTTGTCCTAAGGGTTGTAACCCCATTTTAGTTTGTTTGTTTTGTTGTTCGAGTTGTTATTTTCGTCATTTAATGCAATGTCTTGTCTTCTATTATTTCTAGACATTTTCTTTTGATTAGTCTTTCCTCTTTATAGTCCTTTTTCTGTCTCTAGTGATATGGCATGCACACATAATTGTGGCCTATTCTTAAAAGTTAATCATGAAGCAAATGGAAGATGATCGACACATTTAAAGGAAATAAGAACGGTTTGAGATTATTTGGAGCCCGAGACATATGAATCTGGGGCAAGTAAAAAGAAAACCGTTAAAGGCAAGTTGGCCAAATTGGCATGGGGTCGTTCATAATAATGAAAATGAGAGTGTTGCCCAATAGTGCTTTAAAGATATAGCGAATGTCTAATTGTGTTGTTTGCACCTGGCATGTTTTGAAGATTGGAATGACGGAGGCATTTTATTCTGCTATCTAAACACCTTATCCTTCATTAACCTTTTGAGCCTTATTTGATTTCTTTCATACCCCTCCTTCGGAATTGCTAGCAAAGATTAGAAACACAAACATGGAAGATAAAGAAAAGAAAAAGAAAAAGAAAAAGAAAAAATTAGAAATGAAAAGGAAAACTATAACAATAAGGAAATGGGAACTACGTTTGACCTGATTCCTCAAAGAGGATATGTTGGCGCTTCACAGCTCGGTCGTAGTGTAAAAAAAAAAAAAAAATCCCCAAGCAAGAAACTGGGGCAAAGGTTGTGTTTGTTCTAAATAAATCTAGTTCCGAAGGTTGAAATTTTGAACCCAAAATTGACGCGTTTTTGAGCCTTTAATACCCTTTCTTTCTAGCCTATCCAAAATCCCACATTACGGTCCAAAGAAACACATTTTGACCAATCTTCTAAAGAGGCTAAGTCAGGCAAATGAGAGAGTCTTACCAGAATATAATGCTCTGATTACCAGCAGAAAAGACTCTGATCCCCAACAGAAAAGAAATATGAAAGAGTCTTAGCTGTAAAACCCCAATCCCCAACGGAAAAGTAATACAAATGAGAGAGTCTTATCGGTGAAAACCTTCACGGGCACCATAAGGCAATGAAAGCTGAGAGAGAAAAAATGAGAGAGGCTTGATAGTGGAAACCTTCGGGCACCACAAGTCAAATAAGGGTGAGAATCAGATGGGTAATCACCAAATGAAGATCTTGAAAGATGATTGACGACGGAGGATAGGCCATATGTGCATATCATGATCATTAGAGTCGGTATCTGCATTTGATAGGTTTTTTAGTTTCTCTTATTAGAGAGTAATTTCTTTCCTTTATCTTTTATTTTGTTTCTTTTTATCTCTTTCCTTTCAAAAAAAAAATTCCCCAGTAGAGTCTGTTTGGTCATGTAACGACCCGATCGGTCGTTTTGAGTACTAGCGCTCTGTTCAGCAAACGAAGGCCATGAACAGCTTCATTTCAGGTATTATGACTTGTACGCGTGGTCGGAATTGAATTTCGAGAAGTTCAGAGTTGATTTGGGAAGAGAATTCTCATTTCAGAAGCTTAAAGTTGAAAGAATGAGCTAGGATTGGAATTTTGAGTAAACGGCCTCGAAATTGGGATCTGAAGGTTCCAGCAGGTTCATATGATGATTTCGGACTTGGGCATATGCCCGGATTGGGTTTTGGATAACCCTGGAGCATTTTGGCCCCTATTGTGGAAGTTAGTATTTCAGAAGAAATTTTATAAGTTTGGTTTGAAGTGAATTTTGGTGTAATCAATGTCCGTTTGGAATTATGAGACTGTGAATAGCTCCGTATAGTGATTCTGGAGTTGGTGGTGTGATCGGAAGTGAATTCGGAGGTCCGTAGACCATTTTGAAGCCATTTGGCTAAAGATAGAAAGTTGAAGGTTTTGAGAGTTTGACCGGGGGGTTGACTTTTTGATATCGGGGTCGGAATCAAATTTCAGAAGTTGGAGTAGGTCCGTAATGTCAAATATGACTTGTGTGCAAAATTTGAAGTCAATCGGACGTGATTTGATAGGTTTAAACATCGGAAGTAGAAGTCGGAAAGTTCAAAGTTCATAAAGTTTGGATTGGAGGTCGATCGATGATTTTAGCATTGTTTGATGTGATTTGAGGCCTCAAGCAAGTCCGTAATGTGTTTTGGGATTGGTTGATATGATTAGTTGGAGTCCCGGGGGCCTCGGGAGGATTCCGGGTGGTTAACGGATCAAAAAATTGGATTTTTAGAAAAGCTGAGTTTGCTGGTATCTGGTATTTCCGCTTCTGCGGAAATGGGACCGCAGAAGCGGCCCTGCAGAAGCAAAGAAGAAATTGCAGAAGCAGACGAGGGCGGGGGCAGGATGGACCGCAGAAGCGGCCCTTGATCCGCTGATGCGGAATCGCAGAAGCGGTGGGAATGACCGCAGAAGCGAAAAGCCTGGGGTCATTTGGAATCGCAGAAACGGAAAGCGGTCCGCAGAAGCGGGACCGCGAAAGCGGGAAAGGCATCGCAATAGCAAAAGTCCTGGGCATGGACGGGAACCGCAAAATCGACCAAGAATCTGCATAAGCGGAACCGCATAAGCGGTAATAATTCTGCAGAAACGGAAACGACTGAAGGCAGAAGCTTAATTTAAGTCATGATTTGGTCCATTTCTCTCATATTTTCATGGCTTGGGGCGATTGTGGAGAGCTTCAAGGAGGGGATTTCTCCATCAATGTTAAGGTAAGTTATTCCCACCTATTATAAGTTAAATACATTGAGCATGTATGAGATTAAGCATGGGAATTAGTGTAAATATTGGGGTTTTGGTTGGAAACCTAGAAAATTATAAAACTTGGATTTTAGCCACGATTTTGAGAATGTAAGTAGGAGAAAATTACATATTTGAGTTCCTAAGTTCATGGGTAACTTTTATCTTCGAAAAATTTTGGATTCTGGGCGCGTGAGCCCGAGGGCATTTTGGTCAACTTCTCATTCGGGGTTAGGAATGGTTATAAATTGAGTTGTAAGGTATAGTTGAGCATATATTAATGGATTTATATTATCGTTGTCTAGTTTTGGAGCATTATGCGTCGGTTCAAGCCTTCGGAGGAATGTAGAATGCCGGTTATGGGTCTTCTGAGCGAGGTGAGTCTCCTTTCTAATCTTGTGAGGGGGAATTTACCCCATAGGTGAAGTAAATGATTATGTGCTCCTATTTGTGGGGACTACGTACGCACGAGGTGATGAGAGTCCGTGCGTAGCTACTATCATGCTATTGTCCGGGTAGTCTAGGACCCAAAGAGCATGTTATACATGGATTATAGTGAACCCATTTATGGTTTGAACTGCCTAAATCACATTAAAATTAGTAAATGAATTTCAAAGGGGTTAAGCTTCATTCTTAAAAATTGTTAAAGGAGAATTGGTTTTATTTGAATAAATATTCCCCGATAAGTTCTTATTTGACTAGTTGAGCATGTATTCCTGTGTGTACCTGCATCGCACGGATGATTCGCGAGCATGGTATTTGTCTGCTTTATGTTGACTGCGTCGCATGGATGATTTGCGAGAAGGGTATTTGTTTACTTTATGTTGACCGCGTCGAATGGATGATTCGCGAGCGGGGAAAATAGATGCATCTATTGGTTCGAGCCGTTCGACCCTCGGCAGTGCACAGTTTACATTTTTGTTGGATCGGGCCGTCGCCTCGGCATGATATGCGTATGTTTATGTTACTTACTTGAAGTACTTGATGTAATTATTGCCTTTTTGGCCCGACATGAATTACTGAAGATAGAAGAAAAGAAATCCTGAAAATCCTTTGCCAATTATTAAAGGTGTTTACCTGTTTTACAGTCTTGTGAACTAGAGCATGCTATATAAATCCATGAATTTCTCACGTTTTAGTTCATCATTATTGGACCATTAGTAAGTGTCAAAGTTGACCATCTCGTCTCTACCCCTTCGGGATTAGGCGGGATACTCACTGAGTACATGTTGATTACGTACTCATACTACACTTCTGTGCATTTTTGTTGCACAGGTACTTGATGCATTAGCAGCCTACTGGGTGCAGAAACACGGACGATTCGAGGACTAGGTGAGCTGCAGTATGCAAGGTGGCTCGTAGCTCTTTAAAGTCCTCTCTAGTATCTGTATTTCTTTTCTGTCCATTGTATTCCGGATGGATGCTATGTTGTATTTTATGTCTTTATCAGTAGTTGCTCGTGCACTTGTGACACCGGTTTTCTGGGAGGGTTTACAATGGATTTGTTCTAACTATTATTATTTAAATTTGAATTCTAGTAATGAATTTTTATTTATAAAAAAATGAAGGGAAAAACCCTAGATTTTCAAAAGTATTAAAAGAGGAATTAATTGCTGAGTTAGTTGGCTGGCCTGACAGAGGTGTCCGGTGCCACCACGACCCTTAGTGGATTTTGGGTCGTGACAGGTCAGAACAAGTTAGAAATGACTTCAAAATTTGCCATCAGCTTTCCAATTATGCAAGACGGAATCTGATTGGTACACCCAAGTGGTATAAATCAGGAGGGAACAAACGCAAGGTCAGTGTCCAGAAGGATATTCCCCAGCAATAGGAAATTGACAAAGGGGTGGATCAGTGTCAAGTAGGACGCCTCCACTAAAAAGCGAAGGTTAATGACCTCAAGGACAAGGCCAGTGAGATTAAAAGGTTGGGGAAATGCTCTTTCCCTAGATATGCCACATAAGAAGGGGGATATCCCCAATAGAAAAGGTATTTCCCGTGACAAGGGTGAACGAAGAAAATGGTTCATCAGTAAAACATGCAAGATCCTCAAGCAGGGTCACTGTCATAGGAATTTGGGTGGTCAGGATACCAATGGAAAACGACAGGGAAAGGCTTGTGAATAAAGAGTCATCAAGAAGGAAGGGGAAGCAAGAAAGGGAAAAACTATCCCCATCAGGAATATCATCCCCAGCAAGCCTTGATAACGAAACGCAGAGCAGGGAAGGAGAAAAGGAGAACCATCCCCAGCAGGAGTGGCACAACCAACCACCGTGTTTTAAACTAACAAATTTTCTTTGATTTGAAGCATGAAAAGGAAGTGGCATTCATGGCGGAAAGGCATGCCACAAGGAAGATTATCAAACTGGGGCAGAAAATTTTCTTTTCATTTGGAAAAGTTTCTGGAAGTCAGATATCCACTTGGGGAAGAAAAAATAACACCAGTCTTGAGGGAAGTGGGTTTAGAACCGATGTTATCCCCAGCAGTGTTGAAAGAAGGAAAACAAGTTTTAATTAAGGAAGCTGTATCCCCAGCAGACAGAACAAAGGGACGAAACTGGTGTTCAGAAAAGCAAGAACCCAGTGTCATCCCCAACAGCTTTCGAAAGAATAAAGCACCAGTTTTGAAGCAAGGAAAATTCCCCCAGTAGTGTTCTCCTCAACAATGTTATCCCCAGCTGATAACATTTTTATCCCCAGCAGTGTTGAGAAAAAATAAAAATAAAAGAAAGTAGTTTTGAAAAAAAAAAGAATAAGAAAAGAAAAAAAGAAGAAGGGGAAGAAAGGAGATTCCCCAGCAGTATTATCCCCAGCATGTAAGTAATTAATTCCCTAGCAGTTTCGAGGGAAGACGACATGAGTGTTGAGGGAAGCTGTTTCGAAGTCAGCTACCCATTTGAGGAAAAAAGAAGATAACACAAAGTGTTAAGGGAAGGAGGAAATCATCCTCAGCAAGAAGGTCACAACCGACCATCATTTTCAAAAACTAACAAAACTTTTCTTTGTATGTAACAGGAACAAAGCAGTGCAAAGTTTCTCCTAAGATAAAAAATCTTAGTCTGATGAATTTCTCCTAAGAAAAAAAAATCTTAGTCTGATGAATTGTTTCTCCTAAGATGAAAACATCTTAGTCTAATGAATTGTTTCTCCTAAGATGAAAGAATCTTAGTCTGATGAATTGTTTCTCCTAAGATGAAAAATCTTAGTCTGATGAATTTTTTCAAGTTAATAAGAAGTCAGTTAGAAAGACTTAGAAAGATAACAAAAGGAAAAAGCAAGAATTGGAAAAAGTAAAAGCAATAGTTGGATAGTTACAGATAATTTAATAAGAAGTGAAAAAACAACAAGTATAAGGTTTCAGATAAAACAACAAGAAGAAGGAAGAAACAATTGGAAGGTTTCAAGTAAAACAACACAAAAATGGACCTAGTCTGATGAATTATCTCCTAGCGTCAAAATCTTAGTCTGATGAATCTTTCTCCAAAGATATCAAAATCTCAGTCTGATAAATCTTTCTCCTGAGATCACATAAACTTAGACCTAGTTTGAGGAATTATCTCCTAGCGTCAAAATCTTAGTCTGATAATTTTTTTCTCCTAAGATATCAAAATCTCAGTCTGATGAATCTTTCTCCTGAGATCACATAAATTTGGACCTAGTCTGATAAATTATCTCCTAGCGTCAACATCTTAGTATGATAAATCTTTCTCCTAAGATATCAAAATCTCAGTCTGACGAATCTTTCTCCTGAGATCACATAAATTTAGACCTGGTCTGAGGAATTATCTCCTAGAGTCAAAATCTTAGTCTGATGAATCTTTCTCCTAAGATATCAAAATCTCAGTCCGATCAATTTTTCTCCTGAGATCACATAAATTTAGACCTAGTCTGAGAAATTATCTCCTAGCGCCAAATCTTAGTCAGATGAATTTTTCTCCTAAGATGGTAATCATTCAGTCTTTTAAATTCAAATTTCGAAGTCGGGAGCCCGCCATATAACGGAGGAATACATTTCAGTCTTTACATTTTAAGATGTCAAAATCTCAGTCTAATGAATCTTTCTCCTGAGATCACAAAAAATTTTAGACCTAGTCTGATGAATTATCTCCTAGCGTCAAAATCTTAGTCAGATGAATTTTTCTCCTAAGATGGTAATCATTTAGTCTTTTAAATTCAAATTTCTAAGTCGGGAGCCCGCCCGTATAATGGAGTAATACATTTAAGTCTTTACATTTTAATATGTCAAAATCTCAGTCTGATTAATCTTTCTCCTGAGATCACATAAATTTAGACCTAGTCTGAGGAATTATCTCCTTGAGTCAAAATCTTAGTCTGATGAATCCTTCTCCTAAGATATCAAAATCTCAGTCCGATGAATTTTTCTCCTGAGATCACATAAATTTAGACCTAGTCTGAGCAATTATCTCATAGCGTCAAAGTCTTAGTCATATGAATTTTTCTCCTAAGATGGTAATCATTCAGTCTTTTAAATTCAAATTTCGAAGTCGGGAGCCGGCCCGTATAACGGAGGAATACATTTCAGTCTTTACATTTTAAGATGTCAAAATCTCAGTCTGATGAATCTTTCTCCTGAGATCACAAAAAATTTTAGACCTAGTCTGATGAATTATCTCCTAGCGTCAAAATCTTAGTCTGATGAATCTTTATCCTAAGATATCAAAATCTCAGTCTGATAAATCTTTCTCCTAAGATCACATAAATTTAGACTTAGTCTGAGGAATTATCTCCTAGCGTCAAAATCTTAGTCTGATGAATTTTTTTCTCCTAAGATATCAAAATTCAGTCCGATGAATCTTTCTCCTGAGATCACATAAATTTAGACTAGTCTGATGAATTATCTCCTAGCGTCAAAATCTTAGTCTGATGAATATTTTTCTCCTAAGATATCAAAATCTCAGTCTGATGAATCTTTCTCCTGAGATCACATAAATTTGGACCTAGTCCGATGAATTATCTCACAGCGTCAAAATAGTCTGATGAATCTTTCTCCTAAGATATTAAAATCTCAGTCTGATGAATCTTTCTCCTGAGATCACATAAATTTGGACCTAGTCTGATGAATTATCTCCTAGCGTCAAAATCTTAGTATGATGAATCTTTCTCCTAAGATATCAAAATATTAGTCTGATGAATCTTTCCCCTGAGATCACATAAATTTAGACCTAGTCTGAGAAATTATCTCCTAGCGTCAAAATCTTAGTCAGATGAATTTTTCTCCTAAGATATCAAAATCTCAGTCTGATGAATCTTTCTCCTGAGATCACATAAATTTAGAACTAGTCTGAGGAATTATCTCCTAGCGTCAAAATCTTAGTCTGATGAATTTTTTCTCCTAAGATACCAAAATCTTAGTCTGATGAATCTTTCTCCTGAAATCACATAAATTTAGACCTAGTCTGATGAATTATCTCCTAGCATCGAAATCTTAGTCAGATGAATTTTTTCTCCTAAGATAGTAATCATTCAGTCTTTCAAAATTCAAATTTCGAAGCCGGGAGCCCGCCCGTATAACGGAAGAATACATTTCAGTCTTTACAATTTTAGTCTTTTACATTTCAAGTTTTGAAGTCAGCAGCCCCCCAGGAGAGCAGAAGGTTACACCAGAAAATCCCCAGCATAAATCCAAATTCAGAAATCGAAAGGGAGGCAGTGATGGTCAGTTCAAGCTTCGAAGAAAAATAATGCGAAACAAGAAGGAAATAAGCAATTCAAGTTCGGCCATCAAGAGAAGCCGACAAGTCAAGTCATAAGCGAAGAAACATTAGAGGAAACACAAGAGCAAGCAAGGAAACAAGAAACACATGAAGAACAAGTTGAAGATATAGTTAAGATTTTACAATTCATAGACTATAATTTAGTCTAGCTTTTTATTTTCTTTTAGCATAGTGTAATAAAGAGGTCAGTGAGCAGTAGCAGTAGCAACAACAGCAGTAACAGCAAAACCACAGTCTCATGGTAGTCCCAACTACCGAAACTTCCCGAACTAAATTGACTTGATTCCCTTTAAGCCATGGATATGTAGGAGACCTTTTGAAGAAGAGGTTCGGTCAAATCTTTTCAAAAAAATGCTTCACACGGAGTATTCAAACGGGCAATAATCACTCGCTCACTTTATCTTTGCATGAAAGCTCTTCGTGTTTCCGGACAAAGAGGGGCAGCTGTAAGCACGTGATTTTTGCCCTATATGAGAAATACTCCCAAAAATTCAAAATAAAATAGTTTTGGGTTGTGTGTCATTTTTGTGGACTTTGTGTTATTTTTCTTTTATTGTTTGTATTTGTCTGTGCGTGTTAGTTTGCTTAAAATTAATGGAAATACTAAATATGTCGCATTTGCATCTAGGATATAATTCTACATTTAGGAGTAATTAAGTTGTTTTACAAAAATGAAAAATCACAAAAATAATGTTATTTTGCTTTTTTAGCATTTAATGTCCAAATTGTGTGATTTTATTTTAATTAATGTTTAATTTTGTGTGATAATTATTATTAGGAGTTGATTAGTATTTTAATTTAATTTTGGTTTTATTAATTTAATTTAAGATCTTCAAGTTTAATTTTGGAGCAAATAAACGAAAAGAGAACAAAAAATAGAAGGAAATTCGGATTGGGCCATCTTTTAAATTAAACAAACTAGGCCCAAGTGTCTCACAAACCCAACCTAAAACTCATCGGGTTGACCCG
>MU665950.1:28041-42282 GCA_026770625.1 Nicotiana glauca
AAAAACCCCCCAAACACCCCCCCCCCCCTCATCCTCTCTTCATCTTCTTCATCCTCAAACCTATGGTTGCCCTTCCCCTTCCAACGACCACCAGCCACGACCAGCAACACCAACGTCGACCACCCTACTGTCCCTGTCGTCGACCAGCTCCACCTTCGACCCTCCACGTCTCCCCCACGACCACCTGAAGCTACTGCTTCTGCTCCATCATTCGTTATCTCAACCAACAACACCACCAAACGACCCTCCAGCTGACCCAGATAGCCCCAACTCCTGTCCACCTTGTTCCACGCCATTAGCTGCTTCATCTTCCCAACAGCAACCACGAACAACCACCAGCCATCCCCTCACTGTCCCAAACGATCACCAGCGTCGTCCCCAGCTCCGCCCAGCCACCATCTCCCTCACCAAACCACCACTAGCACCGCGTCGTTAACCACCCCAAATGACCAGCTGCTTCACCCCTCACCCAAACGACCAACAGCACCCACGTCGAACCAGCTCCAAACGACCAGTAGTCATGCCCTCCTCCTCCACCTCGTCGCCAGTCATTTTTATTTGTTTTGTTCGTCGTCGTTCGTTTTCAGTTGTTCGCTCCTCGTCATTTGTTTAAAACGATCGATGGCTGGACATATTTTGTTTCCGTAGAAGTTGAAGTCTTCGTCCGAGATTCTAGTTCGATGTTGTTGATTTCATTTAAAGTCGTTTAAAGTTTGCTTCATTTTGGTTTAATCGGAAAGCTCCTTCAGGTCCGTCCTTCATCTTCTTTGTTTTGTTAGTATGATTCTGTTTTAATAATTGTGTAAAAATATTTAGAGTTTATAGCTTGTATTTCATTTTTGTGTTCATTATCCTACCATGTTTTAGCTTCATTTTTGAATGTCTCTTGTTAAATCATTGAATCCTTCATCTTGGTTGTAATGCTGTTGAATTTAATTTGAAGTTCAATTGATGTTGAGTTTAGTGATTTGAATCTACTTGTTTGTTCTATTAAGTTTGTTTCTGATGTGAATATGACTTTGTTGAAGTGATTCTTAAATATTGTTGATTATGAGTCTGTTCATGAGATTAATTGTTGAATTTGATTAGGAATTTGGTTATAGCTGTAGTGATTTGGTATTTTTAGGAACCAGTTTTGGTCAATTGTTAATTTTGTTACAGAATGAAGGGACGGGGTAGAATGGTAATTTTAGTAATTTCAGGGGGTAATACGGGAATTTATAGCTTGTTGAATTATATATGTTGAGTGCTTTGTTCACTAGATACAAAAGTATGATTAAAATATTATAGTGGGGAACAAGACACATGGTAGTGGGGAATAAGGCATTTATTTAATTAAAAGTGGGGAACAAGACATAATGGTGTTAAAAGAATTGATTAAATACATCTACTCATGCTTTGAATTAAAAATGAATTAGACATATAGTAGTGGGATTACGGGGCTCAAGAAGATGGGACTTTTCCTTATTTATTTAATTGTTTAAAGTGGTCTGTTTTTGGAGATAAATAAGGAGACTTGGGACATAATTGAGGACGGGTTTTTTTAAAAATCAAAGATGTCAGAATAATAAATAAAAATAAAATAATTTGAGAGTTGAAAACCCCATTTGCTTTATTGATTTCATTTTCCTGATCCAAACACACTAACACTGATCCTAAGTAACTCTAGTGCATCTTTTGAATTCATTTGACTTGTGGTGGTAGTGTTGTGAGTCAATATCTGTTTTCTGTTTGGTTCATTGATTCATTTTGGAGTTGAACCTGCTGTACTGGTTCCATTAGTTTGGTTGGTTTTTTGAGTTTGCTGTGGGTTAGTTGTTACTGTTTCACTGGGTACTGCTGGATTTTCTGTTTGTTTTTTTTTAAAATATGTCCTTGGGTTTTCTGTTTGCTGGTTATTACTGGTTGCTATTGCTGTGTTATCTATTGCGGACTACTCCTTCTTGTTCTATTTTCCATTATCCAGGTACACATCCTAAATCCATTGGAATGTAGATCTCCAGTTTGAAACATAAATGAAATTGAAGCCTCTACTGTTGAATTGTAATTTAATGACTGCCATATTCTAGATAGTTTTTTTTGTAATTTGATTGGTTGTTCACTTTATTTAAAATCATGTTCAGTAGTTATAAAAATAAAAAAATAAAAATAAAGTTCAAATAAATTGTTATTCCTATATGTTATTTCAACATGTCTAATTCGCTTTTCATTGTTAAGTAACGTTAGCATATTTCGATTCCAACTTGAAGTAAATGTAGTGAACACTTGCTCACATTGAATTGAAGTTTGGTTTGGTTTAAACGGCTTGGGCTCAACAGCCCATTTTTGAGAAGTGTAAGCGTCAGTGCCCTAAGGAGTGGCCCGGGTCCAGTTCTAATACTATGTACATTTGGGCCTGGGCCAAGGTTTGTGATTGGCCGTTCTTTTAATTCAATAACAAAATTAATTAGGATTTTTCTCTATTTTTAGAGACGAAAAAAATAAAAAAATGTAATCACTTTAGGATTATCCTTTTAAAATAAATGAGACGAGCCTCACCAAATAAAACGCACAAACTGCGGGGCCCTCATAATTGTATATATAAAAATGCTTAGAATTCGGGATGAGTCGTTTAGTCGTTTAGCGAATTTCACGGCCTTCCCCAAAATAATAACGTGTTAGTATCTTTAGGCGCGTATTAATAATTTCACTTTCTTAAACTCAGGTGCGCACTTATGTAACCCAAATTCAAATCTCAACGGAGTCGAAATATGGCAATAACCATGGGTACGTTGATGTGACGTGGTTTGAGATGTGTTTTCATGACGTTGCAATTATTATAAAATAATAATATTAAAAGCGGTTAAAGATTAAAATTTGCACATACGTTAAAGCATGTTATAAATCAGATAAATAAGCCAAATACGACAGTTGAGCGACCGTGCTAGAACCATGGAACTCGGGAATGCCTAACACCTTCTCCCGGGTTAACAGAATTCCTTATCCGGATTTCTGGTTCGCGGACTGTAATACAGAGTCAATCTTTTCCTCGATTCGGGATTCAACCGGTAACTTGGGACACCATTAATCTCCCAAGTGGTGACTCTAAATCTTTAATAACGAATCCCATTTCGATTGTCCTTTAATTAGAAAAACTCCCTTTACCACGCCACTCGCGGGGTGCGGTAGCGCAAAAAGGAGGTGTTACAGTACCTACACTTGCTTGTTTTAAATTGAGTTGCATTGCGCATACTCACTTTTATGTTATTATTTGGTAGTTCAACTGGACTCCATACAGTGACGAGTTTCTAGCTCAGCTGCCCGATATTTGCTCAGTCGACCGACTGCTTTGGAGCACCTCTGTCCCGATGATCTTCTTCGATATGGTTGAGTATCATGCCATAGAGCATGTGCTTCGCCAGTTTCACCATCCCCAGCCTATACCAGGGGATCCTGGATGGGTGGCTACACACTATCAGCGGGACGACCGTGCCAGAATGGACGACATATATATGGGATGGCTAGAGCAGCAGGTCCATATTTGGGAGGAGCGAGGTCACCATATTCCGCCACCACCTACATTTACCCAAGAGGCCACTATTCATCTGTATACGTCATGGTAATGCCGTCACACCCGACTGATGATCGGGAACCCCATTCATGTACTTGACGATCGCTACAGACCATACGCCGGGAGGCACGAGGCACTAGTATGTTTTTATGGCTTATTAATATCTTATAATTGTTATATAGCATTATTTAATTAATATTTTAAATGTTTCACAAGCTATTGGGAATCATCACCTCTACCAGTTGGGACACGAGATGCAGCAGTATGCCGACAATGCTGTACTCGTTGACTATGGCCGGCAGACGGCACAGGTGGCTCGCCGGACCTTATTTCAGGCGAGAGATGCCGCGAGGTTGGACCACGAGACTCAGTATGCGGTGCCAGAGGACTACCATCGGGGTAGGGGTGTCCCACGAGGCAGGGGTAGGGCACGAGGGAGGGGTACCCCACGAGGTCGCGGGGGTCGTGGGGGACGACGAGGAGGTGGTCCCTAGCAAGGGGGCTATAAGGCACCTGTTGGCCCACATGTTAAGGGACATGATGGGGATTTTGGAGATGAGGCTCTTGGAGATGATCAACCGGGTTATGGATCTTAGGTAGATGAGCCTTCCAACAGCATACCATCGTATAGCCTTCAGCTATCTCTGCTAGCATCGCAGGTCACCCCATCTGGATCATTGTCGATCACGGGTACATTCGACGAGGATGTAGACCATTACTTTGCATGCCCATCCACCGCAGCTGAGGATCGACCCACCCAGGACGTGGATGGCGGGCGCAGGTTGAGTTATGCCTCATCCCCGCGGTTGATGCGGATCTACCACAGGCGCAGGTATGTTTGTATTACTTTAAAATTTTAATTTTTTTTCTTTTCCTTAATGAGCTGACATTAATTAATTTTTAACTTTCTTATGAATGTTTTCTCCCAGCCCATCTTTGAGGCCACTACATGCTTTGATGAGGACACCACGAATGTGTATACTCAGGCGGCCGACGATACTACGGTGAGAAAATATTTTTTGACTCAACACATACAATACAAATATACCTTTTCACATGCTAAGATTACTACTTGTTTTGTAGGTTGTTGAAGGCCCGACGGCATATTCTTTTGAACCTTTCAGCTATGGTGTCGATGCTGCTGCACATCCTCACATAAAGAGGCAGCTTGATGACGATGATCCAGATAGCGTACTCGGGCGACAGGGGATGCGACTTAGGCCAGTAGCAGCACTAAAGCACACAGGTTGCGGGACTAACTGATTTACTTATGTTTTTACGTTGTGTAAATATTGCATTATATAAATAATGGTAACAATTATCTTTTAACAGCAATTTTATTTTAATTTTATTTGAACATCAATTTTACTTAAACAGTACAACACAAACACAAACCTTGCAAATGTAACACAAAAACAATAGTAGAACTAAAACCATCACTGTACGGAGGATAACTAAAACCATAAAACGCAGTACTATACCATGCTTTAAGTATTAAATTTTTTTGCAAGAAAGTAGCTTTTTTTACATGGTTTTTATCTTTTTCAGAATGACAAGATAACTCCATAAAATACAGTACTATACCACGCTTTAAGTATTAAATTTTTCTGCAAGAAAGCATCTTTTTTCTCATGGTTTTCATCTTTTTCAGAACGACAAGACAACTCCATAAAATGCAGTACTATACCATGCTTTATGTATTAAATTTTTCTGCAATAAAGCAGCTTTTTCACATGGTTTTCATCTTTTTCAGAACGACAAGATTAACTCCATAAAATGCAGTATTATACCACGCTTTATGTACTTTGTCTCGCCTATAAATAACGGGCTCATTGTAGTTATTTTGTATGCTCAAAAATTACCAAAAGCAAATATTTCATTAAAAGTAAAGTTTTTTTTTACTAAAAGCAAATATTTCATTAAATGGCTCAACCTCTTCGTCCACCAAAGTGGAATGCTCGATGCAAAATTGTTGGGATGGTGGTGAAGTTGGACGCCGCTACTGGTGCTGTATGAACCAGTTTTACAAGGTTCTCGGCGAACCTATTTATGATTTTGAGGAATCGGTTGATGAACCATGTTATCAGGAATGCTATAGAGAACAGCTGTAGTTTCTTCATAATATGTGTTTATGCCAACGGGAACAACAAAGAGAAAGCGATAGAATTATTGCAGACATGAGGGGCGAAACTGAAGGAGGTGGGAGAAGAAAAATGGAAAGCACAATAGAATTGTGAAGCACAAAAGGAACGTAAAAAAAATATAAACAGGAACTTGTGGAGGTGAAGGCGAAACTGAAAGAGGAAGAAGAAGAAAAAGAACAACTGGAAGAATGATTTAAGTAGTTGGAGCGGAGAATAAATGGCAACCGGGACTAAACATTGGCATGTATGTGTTTAGTGTATTTTTCATATTTCATGTATTTTTATTATGTTGGCCTGCTATGTTTGTGTTTGTGCTGTAGTAATGTTTTCCTTGTTTGTTGTACTAAATTTTATTTTAATTGAAGTGGAAGTTAAGTTTAAGTGCTTGTGTTGTTATATGAAACTATCAAACCATGCTTTACATATTACATTTTCCTGCAATTAAATAGCTTTTTCTTCACTCATTCTAGATTGTGGAACATAATTTTATTTGATATATATTGCAACATACACAAGTACAAACACATATTACAAAAAACAATACCAAAATAAAAGATTAGGGGTATCCTTGATAGTTGGGTACATTCGACGAATTTGCACCAGGAGCCGGATTACCACTGCCACGCACACCACCTGAAGGACATTTATGACGGTCGTGTCCTGCTTGCGAGCATATGCCACATTTATGAGCATAAATGGTGTCACCAATATCCATTTGGTTCCTTACGCATTCTCTTTTGCACTTGCAGCTTGCACAAATAGTCCTTGTTACATACCATCTTAAAAGGTTCCGGCGGCCAATAATGCTCAGCGCCTAATGGCTGCAACTTTCCACTATATGTCTCTACGTATGCAACAACACTTTATTGCCTATCAATATAGTTTGTTGCCTCATATCCAACTTGTTGAAAACACTTCAACGCATGTGCGCACGACATGTGGTAGATGGAACATTTCCTACATGAACATAACCTTCTATTTTCATTCACCATCTGTAGAGTATTCCCACTGTGTCCGCAGATAGCGGTCTTAACTTCAAAAACACCCCGTTCATGATCGTACTGAAGGAATGAATGCCACTGTGCTCGCCTCCTGGACCTTTCAAATCTTATCATAGGTATTGACATAAATTGAACACCCCTGTCCATTAATGCCGATGCAGCTGCATGCCTTTCAACAAACCTCTCCGCACTCTGTTTGAATGTCATGCGGACCATGGCAGTGACAGGCAGTCCACGGGCAGACTTCAACAAGCCGTTGAATGACTCCGACACGTTTGTAGTGAGGGCTCCCCATCGTCTGCGGCCATCAGCATGCAATGTCCACATATGAAGCTCATGTCGCATCAACCAAGTATAGGCTCATGGATTTATCTGCCGCATCACTTACATGCGCCTCGTAAATTTGCACTGGTGGTGCTCAGTTGCAGTCATCCACATTAAGTCATGTAAGGCCTTGTCAGGATATTTCTTCTAGAAATTGGCATTCAGGTGCCACACACAATAACGGTGGTATGCATATGGTTCCTGCCATTCAGGCAAGTGACGTACAGAACTTAAAATACCACCATGCCAATCAGATATTAGACAAATAACTGAACGTCGTTTGACAACGTGCTGCTTCAGGTGTTTCAAAAAAAGCATCCACGTCTCTTCGCTTTCCTTGGCACATATGGCAAAAGCTAGTGGAAATATTTGTCTGTTGGCATCAACTGCAACTGCAATCAAAAGCTTAATATCATACTTTCCATAGACATGAGTACCATCTATGGAAATTATAGGACGACAATGCACAAAACCATCAATTGCTGCTTTAAATGACTAGAACACATAGTTGAAAATATATTCGGGTCTGTCCGGACTCCGCTCACGCCTCCATTCAACAACAGTCTTGGGGTTAAAGTGTTGTAGTGCGGCCATGTACCTAGGCAGATTTAAAAAAGACTTATCCCAGTTGCCATAAATAAGTTCAAAGGCACGTTTGTGACCGAGAAAAGGAACAAACTGATAAGTTACTCAACTACATAAATACTTTAGATATAACTATATTACTTTACTTACAAGTCGTACTATTTTGACGTTTCATGAAAGATATTTTTTTGTTGGTGATGACTCCCGGATGGACCACCGTGCTCCAATACTCCAGAACTACACATATTTCAACTAGGGGCGGGGTCATAACTTGTAAAATTCATATCTGGACGGTACCCCCTATGAAAAATATAAGTGTTACTACAAATCCAATTAAATCATAAAATAAACATCGCTAAAGCGTAGTAAAATTGAAGTTTATCAGTCAACTTGTGGATTATATAAAGTTGAAAAATAATTTTGTGGCTGCTCATTCGCTGGTGGTGACAAGTTTCAATCAAGGTAAGCTCTTTCATCAGCAATCTGTCTGGCAAAAACTGTTCCAGAGTAACCACCCGATGACTGGGGGCTATTCCTACTATACACGCCATCATTATTGGGAACGTCTTCCACCTTGACGTACATTTCCAATAATTTTATTACAATAAATTCCCTGTATTAATCCAGAATCCACAAAAAATCTCTAAGAGTTTCATCATCCTCGATGTTAAACTTAGAATAATAAGCAAACCCTTGCGGAGTCACTGAATATGGAAACCTACTAGTTACTTTAAGGTTAACTGAGCGCTTCCTCACACTCATTTTTTTATGTAACAACGATACCAATTTATCATACTACATAGTAAGCGGCAATTTAACATGACACTATGGAGGTGTGTTATACCTCACAGAGTTATTCTCCAGCACAACCTCATCCGCCCAATATAATGAAACCCTTATTTTTGGCCCTTCAGACATTGTAAAAAAATGATTGATAAGAAGAAGAGAGAAGTATGAACGGAAGTTTGAAGTTTGTATTGAATGAATTTTCATAAAATTGAAATGCCTTTAAATAAGATAAATCCGAGCTTGGGGTACAGAATTTTTTTATGTAAAATGCGGTACAATACCACGTTTTATGTGTTTGAATTATTGTTATGTCAGTTAATTATTTGTAACGACTCGGCCGGTCATTTTTGGAATTTATGCATCGATTCCCCATTAACTGCTTTCCCTAAGTTCATTTCTGCTATTTTGGTTCGTTAGTATGATTCTGTTTTAATAGTTGTGTAAAAATATTTAGAGTTTATAGCTTGTATTTCATTTTTGTGTTCATTATCCTACCATATGTTAGCTTCGTTTTTGAATGTCTCTTGTTAAATCCTTGAATCCTTCATCTTGGTTGTAATGCTATTGAATTTAATTTGAAGTTCAATTGATGTTGAGTTTAGTGATTTGAATCTACTTGTTTGTTCTGTTAAGTTTGTTTCTGATGTGAATCTGACTTTGTTGAAGTGGTTCTTAAATATTGTTGATTATGAGTTTGTTCATGAGATTAATTGTTGAATTTGATTAGGAATTTGGTTATAGCTGTAGTGATTTGGTGTTTTTAGGAATCAGTTTTGGTCAATTGTTAATTTTGTTACAGATTGAAGGGACGGGGTAGAATGATAATTTTAGTAATTTTAGGGTGTAATACGGGAATTTACAGCTTGTTGAATTATTTATGTTGAGTGCTTTGTCCACTAGCTACAAAAGTATGATTAAAATATTATAGTGAGGAACAAGACACATGGTAGTGGGGAATAATGCGTTTATTTAATTAAAAACGGGGAACAAGACATAATGGTGTTAAAAGAATTGATTAAATACACATACCCATGCTTTGAATTAAAAATGAATTAGACATATAGTAGTGGGATTACGGGGCTCAAGAAGATGGGACTTTTCCTTATTTGTTTAATTGTTTAAAGTGATCTGTTTTTGGAGATAAATAAGGAGACTTGGGACATAATTGAGGACGGGTTTTTTTAAAAATCAAAGAGGTCAGAATAATAAATAAAAATAAAATAATTTGAGAGTTGAAAACCCCATTTGCTTCGTTGATTTTATTTTCCTGATCCAAACACACTAACATTGATCCTAAGTAACTCTAGTGCATCTTTTGAATTCATTTGACTTGTGGTGGTAGTGTTGTGAGTCAATCTCTGTTTTCTGTTTTGTTCATTGATTCATTTTGGAGTTGAACTTGTTGTACTGGTTCCATTAGTTTTGTTGGTTTTCTGAGTTTGCTGTGGGTTAGCTGTTATTGTTTCACTGGGTTCTGCTGGATTTTCTATTCGTTTTTTTTTAAATCTGTCCCTGGGTTTTCTATTTGTTGGTTATTACTGGTTGCTGTTGTTGTGTTATCTGCTGCTGACTACTCCTTCTTGTTCTATTTTCCATTATCCAGGTACACATCCTAAATCCATTGGAATGTAGATCTCCAGTTTGAAACATAAATGAAATTGAAGCCTCAACTGTTGAATTGTAATTTAATGACTGCCATATTCTACATAGTTTTTTTTGTAATTTGATTGGTTGTTCACTGTAGTTAAAATCCTGTTCAGTAGTTAAAAAAATAAAAAAATAAAAATAAAGTTCAAATAAATTATTATTCCTATATGCTATTTCAACATGTCTAATTCACTTTTCATTGTTAAGTAACGTTAGCATAATTCGATTCCAACTTGAAGTAAATGTAGTGAACACTTGCTCAAATTGAATTGAAGTTTGGTTTGGTTTAAACGGCTTGGGCTCAACAGCCCATTTTCGAGAAGTGTAAGCCTCAGTGCCCTAAGGAGTGGCCCGGGTCCAGTTCTGATACTATGTATATTTGGGCCTGGGCCAAGGTTTGTGATTGGTTGTTCTTTTAATTCAATAACAAAATTAATTAGGACTTTTCTCTATTTTTGGAGACAAAAAAAAAATAAAAAAAATGTAGTCACTTTAGGATGGACTACGGGTTCAATTCCCGGGAGATCCTTTGCTACTGATATGATGGACCACGGGTTCAACTCCCGGGAGATCCTTTGCTACTGTTATAATGGACTACGCGTTCAATTTCCGGGAGATCCTTTGCTACTGATATGATGGACTACGGGTTCAATTCCCGGGAGATCCTAGATATTTAGATGAGATGGACTACGGGTTCTATTCCCGGGAGATCCAATGGACAGTAGAGGAATACTGGTTGTGTTATTTTCCTTACTTAGCTTAAAATTGTCAATGACTTGTAGCTTCTACCATGTTTTATTGTTATTTCAGATAAATTCCTGATCTACACTGCTCATTATTGTTATTATATTTTTTCTCAGTAGGGCCCTGACCTTCCTCGTCACTACTCAACCGAGGTTAGGCTTGGAACTTACTAAGTACCGCTGTGGTGTACTCATGCTACTCTTCTGCACACTTTTGTTGTACAGATCCAGGTACTTCTGGTCGAGATTTCTATCAGTGATCCAGGCGATACATTCGGAGACTTAAGGTATATTCTGTCGCGTCCGTAGATCGAAGAGTCTCCTTCTATTCTAGCTTATAGTTAGCAGTTCCATTTTAGGTGTTCAGTTGTGTAGACATTTCTGGATGTTAGAATCGTAACTTATGTTCTTTTAGCCTGTGTTTTCCGTGGGTTTCTGGGTCTTTGGGAGAGTTTTAAATTGCTAAACGTTAAAGTGTATGTGCCAGGTGGCAACTATACTCATTGTTACATTATTTTGTTTTGATTATAAATTTAGCAGATTTTTTGTTATTTTCGCAATGCGTTAGGCTTACCTGGTCGCAAAGACCGGGTGCCGTCATAACATGTTCACAATTGGTGAACTGGGGTCGTGACAAGTTGGTATCAGAGCCCTAGGTTCATAGGAGTCACGGGACACAGGCCGGTTTATTAGAGTCTCGCTGATCGGTACGGAGACGTCTGTATTTATCTACGAGAGGCTATGTAATTGTTTAGGAAAATATTCATTTCTTTTGAATTTCTTGTCGTGCGATGTTTTAACACCAATTCTAAACTTTTGTCTTCTATTCTCTCACAGATGGTGAGGACACGTGCTACACGAGAGGACCAGGAACCTGTGCCCCTACTGTCGTCACCAAAGGCCAGGGCCGGGGTAGAGGTCGAGGACGCGCCCGAGGTGCAGCCACCGCACCCGCGCGCGCTGCTGCTGAGGTACCACCAGCAGATCCAGTTGGAGCACAGGCACCTGATACACCTACTACAGCCACTACTACTCTAGCGCTCCAGGAGACCCTGGCTCAGTTCATGAGCATGTACACTACTTTGGCTCAGGCGGGGTTGATTCCCCTCGCTGCAGCCACATCTCAGGCCGGGGTAGGGGCCCAGACTCCCGCAGCCCGCACTCTTGAGCAGAGAGTGCAGATGGAGCAGGTTCCAGAGGTTATTCCTGTACCGCCTGTAGCACCAGTACAGCCCGGGGATGGATCAGCTGTCTCAGAGGACAAGCATCGCAGACTTGAGAGGTTCAAGAAATATGATCCCCCAGTGTTCAGTGGCCTAGCTTCAGATGACACCTTGGGATTCTTGGAGGAGTGTCATCGCATTCTTCGTATTATAGGCATAGTGGAGTCTAGTGGGGTTTCTTTCACCGCCTTTCAGCTTCGAGGAGCCGCCTATGATTGGTGGCGTACTTATGAGTTGGATAGTCCAATCGAGTCTACCTCACTGACTTGGACCCAGTTCTCAGACCTATTTATGAGGGAGTTTGTTCCCAGAGCCTCAGGGATTCATGGCGCGCGGAGTTTGAGCATTTGCGCTAGGGTGCTATGACAGTCTCAGAGTATGCCATCTGTTATACCAGGTTGGCCAGACATGCACCGTCTTTGGTCGCCACAGTTTGGGAGAGAGTGCAAAGGTTTATCGAGGGTCTTATTCCGCCCATTCGATCCAACATGGCCCGAGAGTTAGAGATGGATATTTCCCTACCAGCAGGTAGTGAGCATTGCTAGACAGATTGAGGGTATGCTCACTAGGGATCGAGGGGAGAGGGAGGCCAAGAGGTCTCGAGAGTCGGGTCATTACTCTGGTGCTCGTACTTCAGCAGCCGGTCGTTATGGTAGGGGTTATTCTGGTCGTCCTGTTCATTCAGCCTTGCCAGCAGCCGGTAGTACTCCGGCTCCACTAGCACCTCAGGAGCCCTATTATGCTCCCCCAGTTTCTAGTGCACCTCCTGCGCGGGGTACTTCCAGAGATCAGTCTAGCGGGGCTGGGACCAGTCAGTCCCAGCCGCTACACCCTCCCAGGGCTTGTTATGGGTGCGGGGATACCTGCCACATGGTTAGGGAGTGTCCCAGACGTGGGAGGGGTGTGCCTTCTCATACTCTATAGCCTCAGCATGCTCCACAGGGCCAGCGGGCCATCATTCCAGCTCCAGCTGCCACCCCACCTGCCCAGCCAACTAGGGGCGGGGATCAGGGAGATAGAGGTCGCCCTCGAGGGAGGGGCCGGGCCAGATTTTATGCTATTTCTGATCGTGTCGCAGCTGTTACCTCCGATTCTGTTATCACAGGTATTATATTGGTTATCCACAGAGAGGCATTGGTTCTATTAGATCCTGGCTCCACTTATTCATATGTGTCCTCTTATTTTGCTTCGCATTTAGGTGTGCCTCAGGATTCTTTGAGTGGCCCCGTTTATGTTTTTACCCCTGTGGGATATTCTCTTGTTGTGGACCGCGTGTACCGGTCGTGTTTGGTTACTATTCGTAGTTTTGAGACCAGGGATGATCTATTATTACTCGGTATGGTTGATTTTGATATTATTCTAGGCATGGACTGGTTGTCGCCCCATCATGCTATTCTTGATTGTCACGCCAAGACCGTGACGCTGGCTATGCCAGGTATTCCACGTATTGAGTGGAGTGGTACCTTAGATCATACTCCCAGCAGGGTTATTTCTTTCCTTAAAGCTCAATGTATGGTTGAGAAGGGGTGTGCTGCTTATTTAGCTTATGTGAGAGATGTCAGTGTTGACACCCCTTCTGTTGATTCAGTCCCAGTGGTACGGGATTTCCCTAATGTGTTTCCAGCTGATTTTTCGGGCATGCTGCCCAATAGAGATATCGATTTTGGCATTGATCTGTTGCCGAGCACTTAGCCCATTTCTATTCCCCCATATCGCATGGCTCCTCTTGAGTTGAAAGAGTTGAAGGATCAGTTACAAGAGTTGTTGGGTAAGGGTTTCATTCGACCCAGTGTTTCACCATGGGGTGCTCTTGTTTTGTTTGTGGATAAAAAGGACGGTTCTATGCGTATGTGCTATGATTATCGCCAGTTGAACAAAGTTATAGTGAAGAACCGATATCCTTTACCTCGTATTGATGATCTGTTTGATCTGCTTCAGGGCGTACAGGTGTTTTCCAAGATTGATTTGCGCTCAGGTTACCATCAGTTGAAGATTCGGGAGCTAGATATCCCGAAGACTGCCATCAGGACTCGGTATGGTCATTACGAGTTTCTCATTATGTCTTTTGGGCTAACTAATGCCCCAGCAGCTTTTATGCATTTGATGCACAGCATATTCAGGCCATATCTTGATTCATTTGTGATTGTTTTTATTGATGATATTCTGGTATATTCCCGGAGTCGGGAAGATCATGAGCAGCATCTGAGGGTAGTGCTTCAGACTCTGAGGGAGAAG